>PVIR01004594.1:0-26674 GCA_004026965.1 Petromus typicus
CACCAGGAAGCAGAAGCAGGAGAATTTCTGTGAGTCTGAGTCTTGCCTGGGCTACATAGATAGCTCAGGGCCAGCCAGAACTACAAAAAGATTAAAAATATAAATATTTGGGTATGGGAAACTGTGTCTCAGCCACAAGAGAATGACTAAAATCAAACAAATGTGTAAGTATTTTATGGTGAAAGAGATATTATCTAACATAATTTGCCTTATCAAATCTCTTATGTAACTGTCACCTATAATTTCAAAAAGACAACTATGTGTTTTATAAACATGATCAACTGTAAATAAGACATTATTTTCACATATTAACATGTGTATTTGATCACACACTTTTTAAAATGCTTTTGTTTATAGAAACACAGAATAATAAACACAGAAAGTACTTTGAAATTCACACAATTTAATTTCATTTTAATTATACGCCAGCAAAAACTGTGGTACTAACAAAGATAAAGGTCTTTATCCATGTCAAGAAGCTAATCCAGAGAGAGCAAGGAACTGTATGCAAATGTTTAAAAAATGATCAAATTCTTTTATGCTGGGAATCGAGTTATGTAAATGTTCTGGTTCATGCATGACTGTTTCTAAAGCTGATGACTTCGTCACATATTTCAACAGTGTTGTTAGCATCATGGCGTTACAGATTTCACTTAGGTTGTTTATTCTTATTCGCTAATAAATTCTTTTCATAATGAATCTGAAATATAATTAAGCATTGCTAGTCACTATCAGGACCAAACATACAGTATGTGTATTCTGCTGGTATAGTCAGCATCTGAGCTGTAAAGATGATAAAAGGCAAAAGAACAAACAAACTGAAGAGCTGACATCCAAGAACTGCTGAAAATACTACATTACAGAGCCGCTGGAAATCTAAAAATTACAGACCTAGAATTTAGCTTCTGACTGAAAATGGCAGAGGGCTGAGGAAAGGCGAACAAAGAACCATGAATGAAAATCAGGGCCGGAGGTGGGTGCAAAATAGGAAGCAAAGATTTTAGTTCTTTTGTAGGAGGATTTATTTCCCTTCAGTTTTCAAAGAAGGTGAAAACAGCTTCAAATACCACACCCTCTTGTCAGTCCTATCTACTAGATTGCTTTCTCCACTCTCTCTCTCATTTATGTCCTGAGAAATTTCACCCTATGTCCTAGACATTTGAGCAGCGGCCAAGCTGGTACATTTATTATGAATGAGACCTCTAAGAAGAATGTTATAAAAAATGAAAAGATATCACTTCCTGTCCTTTTCTCATTTCATCTGCAAAAAGCTACAAAGAATATATTTAGGTAAAAATTGCTTATTTTGCTCAAAACATATATATTTTAAAATATGTAATTAATTCTAATTATTTTATACATTAGTATACTATTAATATTTAACGATTTATAGTAAGGCAAAATATAGAATTAATGTCAATGTTTTTTAATTTTCATTTATATCTAGGTCATAATTTTATTTAAATGGAGACATAAAACAATAAAAATATGAAGTGTTTTCATATATGACAGCTTTCTATTGAACAATTTCAGAATATACTCCTGAAAAAAATTCCTCATTATAAAAAACATATTGAAAATTCACATATATTAATTTATATCAATTTTTATTCACTTCAAATATTATCAGAAGATACTTAGTGAAAGGGTAAACAATCTAAAGATGCTATCAAATGATCACTGTTGCTTTAAATTAGTTTAATTAGTCTGTATATTAATCTATACTTTGTATTATTAGTTTAATATTGAAAAGTTATAATTTGGTTTTGGCTACATTACAAAATAGCCAAACAAAGCAAAGACTTCAGGAAAAGTGTAAAAAAAAAAAATTAAAATACATATTTATAAACTTCTTGACTATGTTATTACCATCAATAGGCATGAACTTTAACAGCATTAGGCACATCATGTTTGAGATTGGAAGTGAACATAAGGTTAATTCTGGAATAAAATTCATGTCCTATTAAAGATTAATATCTTTTATGAAGAGTTGTTTTATTAATTGAATACAGAAGACCAGAAATAATTATCTAATATTCTATATTTTAAAAGTATAGTTTTGTTAAGACTTGACCTTTCTAGGTACTTCAAAATTTATAATCCTATATTGTAATTATCATCTAACAGTCTTCAGGTTGATAGAAACCTGTGGAGATTTATTACAACTCAATATGCTGGGCCAGGAGTGCTCACAAAATTATAGCAAACAAAAAAATGTCTTGTATATCCACTCTTGGAAAAAAATTACATTTGTTTTATTATGCCAGAATTTTATAAATTTCCTAAGCATATCTATACATAAGAAGTTTTGTAATAGTATATATAAATAAAAAAGAGAATCAGATCATTGTAGTAATTTATCCATGTATAACTGGAGAACTAAAATGAATGACTATGACCCAATTAAGAATACTGCAAAAGGATAAAAATACTGATTAAATATTTCTGGTAGTTTATAATATGATGTTTATTTATTTATTTTTAATTATAATACAGAATCAAAAATCTTTCAAAAGAAGCAGTGAATATTGGCTAAATAACCTGACAATTGCCTCATTATTAAATATCTCATTTTTAAAAATAGTGTTTATATATTAGGAGGTTGGAGGTTCATGATAGATTTGTGAAAGATGATAAAATGAATGCTTTCTTCAGATATCTTTTGTCTACTATAAGAATGTAAAGCAACTCTCTCTAACTTTTAAAAATCTTTTAACCTAACCTGCTGCAAAACAGGATAGGTAAAACTCTTGAAGACAGTGGCTTACAGAAATACTTCCTGAATAAAACCTCTATAGCATGAGACTTGGCAGAAAACATCAACATATGGAATCTCAATCTATTAAAGAGATTCTGCATAGCAAAGAGAACCACCCATAGAGCGAAAAGGCAACCAACAATATGAGAATATTTACCAGCTGTTTCTCAGACAAAAGGTTGGTATCTAAAAATATAAAGAGCTTAAAAAAATCAATCCACCCAAATTTAAAGTTCCAATTCAAAAATGGGCATTTTACATGAACAGATATTTTTCAGAGAAAGAAGTAGTGGCACCTAAGAATTATATGAAGAAATGCTCAACATTACTGGTCATTCAAGAGATGCTGAGGAAAAGAACACTGAGATTTTGTCTCACTCCAGAAAGAATGGCTGCTATTTCAAATTAGCCAGCAACAAATGTTAGTGAGGCCACAGAGAAAAAGAAACTATTCTCCACTGTTTGTGGGAGTGTAGATTCATACATCTGTAAAAATCAGTGTGGAGAGTCCTCAAAATCTAGGTTCGGAAGTCCCATTGGACCCTGTCAATGCTCTGCTAGGTATATACACAAAAGAACTAAAAGATTCATATCACAGCAACGTATGTGCACCCATGTTTATAGCAGCTCAGTTTTTGATTGATAAATCTCGGAAACAACCAAAATGTCCATCAACAGGAGACTGGATAAAGATGACGTGGTTGTTTTATAGCATGGAGTGTTATTCTGTCATTAAAAATGATAGGATTGAGTCATTCATATTTGAATGGATGCACCTTCAAGACATCTTCATAAGTGCAGTAAATAGGTCACAGATGTGTAAATATCATATCTTCTCTCTGATATGAGAAATGGAAGTTATAAATTAGTTGTATGTATAGTTATAGTATGTAGTATATAGAGAGAATATTTAAAAGGAAAGAAGGTGTAAGGGTAACTAGTAAAGGGAAAATGTGATAGTAATAAAAAAGAAACAAAGCTTATGTATACACGGAGTGGTGATTGCAGGGTGGGTAGCAGAAGGAGAAAATGATAATCAAGTCAAGCCATATTCTGGTACACACTGTCAATGTTGAATGATATGATGTGTATTGATACTGTACCAATAAAGATTTGAATTTAAAAAAAATTAACCAGGAATGGTGCTTTTATTCATTGTCATCCACTAGTTTTCCTAATTCACAAAAGATGTATTATTTCTTTAAATAATAATCATGTTTACAGGTCCTTATTCTGTAAAATAAATAAATACTAGTTTATAGGCTGCAGATCGATTTTCTCCTGATTGAGAAGTTATGGAATTCTCATGCATTGGAAAATATTTAAGTTGGAGCTCTTATTTCAGTTTCACTCCATACCCAAACACCCGTATTCAGACTAAAATCGATATAATTTATTTCAACATGAAATGCATGATCACTTATCACTAGAACATAAAAGGAAGAGGCACTTTTTATTGTAAATATGATGGGGCTTTTCTTATTGTATTTACTCAACAGATATTTGTGGAATGTAACCAAAAAGTAATTTTCAATGTTTAAATCACCTTAGTTATTCTTTAAATTAATATTTGCTAAATTAATATGGCTTTCATAACAAAAATAATGTTTCTCTTCTCTATATTGCAAGTGTGCTGTCCTTGGGTTTGTTTTTGCTCACCTTGATGAGAAAAGAATAAAAAAATTATGTTTATCTCTGTTTCATTGAAAATGCAATTAAAGATGGAATTGTGTTCCAACTCAGTGGTTATTATGTTTATAGAATTAAAAAGTAGAAGTCTTTCAAAGACCTCAGTTGTGTGTACCTGTATTCATCTGTGTGTATTGTTAGCCAAATTTTCACTGTTCTCTTCTAACATGTTTAGAAACTAATCATAAATTTGTATGTGAATTCTAGCATGGATAGTTTTCTTGGAGTGACATTTTTTATTTGCTTGACTTTTAGTTAAGCATTTAATCAGCAATAAACAAGTTTACCTTGAATATCAGTTTGATGAGTTGCCTAAAATTGAAAGGCAGCGGCACTTTCAGCATGATATGTATTAGTCTGGCTTTTGTATTAACAAAAATAATTAAATCACGCTAACTGGATTTAAGAAGTTTATTTTGTTCCCAGTTCTAGAGCTTCGAAGGCATTGGTTTGAGTCCAATACAGATGACACAGTGCTGGAAGCATGAACGGGAGCAAGAGCTTGCATTGCCAGACTGGAATCCAGAGATGGAGTTCTCAGGTCCAGACGTCCACAATTTCATCTCCAGAGACCTTACTTCCAGACACCAACATACCGTTGGAGAACAGTGTCCACAGTGACCTAAGGATCCTCCCTCTCCAAAGTTCCATTTCCCAACATGAAACACAGGGACTAAACTTCCAATGTATGAGCCTATGGGGGACAAACTACACCTCAACTAGCAGATAATCAAGGTATCAATATAGCGTTTAAAGACTGGGATTTGAGAAATGAATTGTATTTATTTTATTTCCTTATCCCAGTCTAGCTAGAATGATGGTTATGTAACCATTGCTTAAAATTACAGAACATAATAATTGATAGTCAGCCAAAATGATGTATAAATCTATATTAATATGTATACAAGTATTTGAGCACATGGATACATCAACTAGTTCTTAATTTTTATTATTTTAAAAGATGTAGTAGATTTTAAGAAGTAAACACCACTGTGATGTAGAATAAAAAATAGAAGGATAAAAATGAAGGTGTCCTCATATATGAATTCCAAAACATATAAAATAGTAATGGAAAATAAATATAAGATGAAAAAAAGAAAGACCTTAATAGCATACATATTGAATTTCAACAGAGCTGAGTAAAACTTCGGATTCCAAACTGGACATGTGTATGATTGGGTCGCAGTTAATTTCCTAGAGGTTCAGTTTTCTCATTGAATAGACTCAGACTATAAAATCTCCTCTTACATATAACAAAAAGGATGGAAACAAAGTTTATGTATATGGGGGGTGGGAGGGCGAGCAGGGTTATGGGAAAAAATGAGAATTAAGTTGTGTCATATACTGGTACAAATTATCATTGTTGAATGCAATCATGATGTATATATGTAATGTACCAATAAAGATTTCAATTTAAAAAAAAATCTTCTCTTATGGGTTGTGACAGGGTATTTTATCGATAAAAGATAAGAAATGATTGATAAATGATATAGTATTTTTATTCACAATTATATTAGCAATGAATTCAGATTTCTCGTTCAATACATGGTGGTTAATGTTACTGTTGGTTGACCTATTTTGTTATTCTGTTATTGAGAATTGTCACTAACATCTGTTGTGTAATATAATGTTAAATATTTGCTGCTAATGCAAGATATTCAGAGGGTTACATCATCTACCATCAATAGATTGTAGTTCTTAGCCTCCTCCTTCTCCCTTCATGTCACATCTACAGTATTTGATTAGCTATTTTAATATTTTAAATGAGAGAGTTTTGTATCCTATTTATAAAACTATTTTAAATAAGTGCAACAAAAATATGCATTAATAAATAAATTTATCAGTATTTCTCATCTTATAATAAAGATAAAAACAGGATACACTAGTAAAGAAAATTTGACCTAGAAACACTTCTTGCAAGCTGCTATTTGAATAATTCAGAACACTTAATAGTTTACAACCACATTGACTCTTTCTATTGGAAATATTGGATATTTGAGTTTCCTGATTAACTGGAAAGGAATAAACTGACAAATTAGATGATCATTTATAAAATTTGAATTAAAAGCTTTTAATTCCATTTTAATTTTGTTTGAAGTCGGAGCTGATTTAGAATTTTCTTTTCTTCCATAATTTGTTCAAGTAGCCTTTTTCAAATGCTTGCTTATTATAGTAATAGGTTATCAAATCTGATAAAAAGAACTGTGCACATATGTTCTGGAATGACTTGTGTGTGTGTGTGTGTGTGTGTGTGTGTGTGTGTTAAATTAGTAATTCATACATGTGTGCACAAATTCCCCAAGAGGAAAGTCTGAAAAAAAAATAATTTTTATATATTGCTTTTAGATTGCAGTGTTTTAAGAATTTTTGTTTCCAGGTAAATCTAGAATCTGATATAATTTAGATAATAAAATATTTAATTTATTCTTTTTTCAAAAGCATGTCATTTGTATATGTTATATTAAGAATAAAACTTGTGAATCCTATTGTGCATTTGTTATAAAAATAAGATCTAATTTCTTATTTGTAATAAATACTGTACTTTATAATTTGTTATCAGTCTCAATTGTGATACATAGATTTCCTTATAAAGCTACACAAGTTAATGGCTTACAGAAAACTAGCATTAGTGCAATTAAAAGTAAGTCTGGAAAAGAAGACAGAATGGGAAAGGGCAGCTGTGCTATGTGGATCTTACTACACACAAGTGAGGTTACATATAACAAACAATATTTTTTAAGGATAAGAAATAACATAATGAAAAGGGAATCTGCAACTAGGGGACAATTCACAAGTCATATATCTGGGAAGGATTTACAAGGAATTCAAATAACTTAATCACAAAATAATCTAAATAAAATTACATTATTTTAATTAGTCTAATTAAAATTCTAACTGAATATTTGAAGAGATGTTTCACTAGAGAAGGTGTACAGATGGCCTAAACATGTATGAACTAAGGTCCACAGCATTAACCATGAGAAATGCACAAATCAAATTAGCAAATTATATCACCTCATCTCTGTGACAATGTTCACTATCAAAAGAACTAAAATAACAAATATTGATGAGAATACAGAGAAAGTGTAACTTTTTACAGTACTAGATAAAACGTAAATGTATTTATTCATTGTGGGAAATAGTACAAAGTTTCCTTAAAAATAAATAAATAGAACAATTATATATGATCTAGCAATTTCAGTACTAGATATAGATTCAAAGGAAACGATGGCAGTAATTTGATATCAGTTTGATGTTTATTGCAGCACTATTCGAAATAGTCAAGGTATGTAATCCACATAAATGTACATCTACGCATGAAAAAGGTTGAGGGTTACATAAACACTGTATTATTATTTAGGCATAGGAAAGATGAAGTTTTATCTATTAGATTAGGGACAGCACTGCAGGACATAATTTTAGTGAAATTAATGACATAGAAAGACAGTCCTGCATTATCTCACGTTCTGTTTGTGTTTGGATGTCCTCCCAAAGCCCCGTGCAGATGAAGTGGGACATTTTTGTCCAGAGGTAATTGAATCCGGAATGTGTGACGCTGGATTAAAGGTGTGTGATTACTAAACCATTACATGGGTGTCATTAGTTTAGCCCCGCCCTAAGCCTGGTGGTGTGAATAGGATAAACTCTCGCTTGTTACCTTTGCTGCCTAGTGGTTGCTGTGTTTTCTTTTCTCTGTCACACTTGTTTGCCACCGCTGCCTTCGAGTCAGCAGATTGTGGACTGAAACCTCTACAAACTGTAAGCAAAATAGTTTGCTTACTCTAGTTTGAGTGCCAGGTATTTTGTCTCAGTGAGGGGAGAAGAGCATCTAATATATCTCTTTAAATCAAAAAAAATTGATTCCTAATGTTTTATTTAATTTTTATTAGTACAAATTGCTGAAAATAATGAGTACATTCATCCTAGGGCAATGGTATATACATTTTTCATGCCTTTCCTTTGCCTCCTCCTTCCATCTCTTGGTCCTCTTTCCTTTTACAAATGATGTACCTCCCTATTTCCTATTATCTCCTTATCTTTGTCCTCTAATTTGCTTAGACTTTGGGTCTCTCACAGTATATAAACTGTGTGGTAGTTACGATCATGTGTCTGATGTGTTACACAGTCTTGTGCCTATAGTTAAAATAACTCATTGGTTATTTCAAAGCAGCTGAAAGAGAGGATTTTGAAGATTTTTCACTAAGAAATGAGAAACGTTTAATATATAGATAGATTAATTATCCTAATTTGATCATTACATGCTTCATAAATCAAAACATGACATTGTACATTAAAATTTACTCAAATTGTTTTTCTAACACTCCAAAAGATAAAGTGTATCTATATGAAAAAAACTCTGCTCACACAAAACTTCCAGTTAGGATCTATTGCTGAACTGAGACGATCAAAGCATTCACAACTACTGTCAAATCTGTTGTTAAATATTGAAAGTTTTTTCATTCATCAGTTTTCTCTTCTGCTAATTTATAGAAAAATTAACTACTGGAAAATTAGAGGCAAAGCGCAAGTGTTTGGCATAGTCTATGAAGAAAGAAAAGGCACTAGACTTCATGCAATTAAAAATCTCTAAAGTTAGAGGTGAGCCGCATAGGCATTTTTCCACTCTCCAGGAGAGTGCATTTGTTATAAGAATGTTCTTTGTACAAGAAGTAAAACCAATCGCAAGACAAAGAACAGAAGCAGGTTTTCTCCAGGATTGACACAAATTCATGTAGTTATGCATAACCCTCAGGCTACAGAAAGTGAGTCAAAGTATAATACAGTACAAGAGATGAAGTTCCATGAAATGAAAATGAAGTTAAGAAATTTAATTTAATAATAAAAGACATATCATTGGAAGTTAATAATATTAATCATAATTAGAGTTTTCAAAAATACATTACAAATATGACTAAAAATTACTTGTCATGTATAAATCTGCAGAGTATTTAGGCTAGGGAGAGGGAGATTAGAGTTTAAAAAATTTTTCCTAATGATCGTTTATATCTGAAAATATTTTAAGTTAAGAAAAAAATGAATCAAGTGTGTAATGCCCAAATAATAATCAACCCATTTACAAGAAAAGACATAGGTCATTTCAGAAAACAAACTTAGGAAAAAACAGCACTGAAATTAAATGAGTGAGAAGTATATTAACATCGCACATCCATTGAAGATATAATGAGAAAATAACTCAGTAAATTTAAATAGCAAGTGAGAGGAAAATATCAATTTGAAAAAATGAAAAGATTCCTGGAAAGGTGGGATAATTAATTTTAACTCACAACCAGAGTTCAAAACAATATTCAAGGATTATATACTCACTTCAGTTAAAGAAAAGAAGTACAAACTGACCTAGTAGATTTGACAATAGTTATCTGGAAGAATTCAAGAAAGTTTTTGAATAATTTAGATAGAGAAGAATTTATGTGGAATGCTCCCTCACAGAGGCTAGAACTTGCATGATCCTTGACTTTGTGGTAATTTCCAAAGTGTGTAACAGAAGAAAGTGCACAAAATTCTGAGGAAGAAGCACAGGCAGATAATGTTAGTCTTGGCTCGTATTTAATCAAACAATAAGATTATATTCTCAAATGCAGAACAACTGAATCACAGGGACACAGACCACTAAAAGCAAGAGTTAGCAAATCAAGAAACATTTGGAATTTGAAATTAACTTTAAATGTTCTACCAAAAACTATGGATCAACATATTATCTATGTTTGTATTTTTACAGAATTATACATGATAATTTTGCAGTTTTTACATGTCAAGGACTTTGGGTCCTAACACCTGGGTTTCCTGTTCTAAGATTCCAATCTGAGATCTTCACTGGGGTGGAATCAGTTTCCAAGATCACTCACGAAGGATTTTTTTTCAATAAATTGAATTTATTGATAGATTTTAGGAATACATCATGATCACATTCCTCACTGGAAAATTTTAGCTCTACATAATATATTTTGATTCTTATTTTTTCCCCACTGTCCTGCCCTCCCTTCAGCCTCCCATCCCCCATACATATAAGCTTTTTTCCATTTTATCATGATTTTTTTTTCTTTTTCACTTTTCCTCACCCCCACCCAGTTATCATTTCCCTTTGAACATTTTTTTTTCCTATTTCACAACATCTATTATGTCAGAGACTGGATAAATAAGATGTGCTGTTTTATTTAAATAAAATAAAGTATTATTCAGCTATAAAATCATAAATTAGAAATATTTATAGCTAAATGGATGCACTCTGAGGCCTTATTTATAAATGAAATAAATAAGACAGGTGTGTAAATGCTGTATCATGTTTTCAGTGTGAGAAATTGAGGGTGTAAATGAGGTCACAAAGTTTTAAGACTTTCCAATTCCCGTTCTGATCCTCAAGTAATTACCCTGTTCAAAAGCAGAAGCTGAGAAAATGAAAATCTGAATAGAGAGCTTACATGGTGACAGACCTGGCAAGAAAGACATTGGAATCCAGACATTATGTTTGTTTGGCTTTTTTCCCCCTTTCTATCACCATACCAAATACCTGAGATTATCAGTTCATGAAAACAAATAGTTGATTTAGGGTTACAGTTTTTGGTGTCTCTGTCTGTGGTTTATTGGCCACTAGACTTGGGGCCTGTGGAAATACAGCACATCTGGCTGGTAACACAGTGAAGCAAATCTCTCCATCTCATTGCAATTTCAAAGAGAAAAAGAAAGAGAATGGCTTCTCACTTGCTCCCAAGAGGGTGCCTCCCAGGACAGAAACACTTCCTATCAGGCCCCAGTCCTAAAGGTTCTACCTCCGCCTAATAACACCAAGCTTGGGACCAAGCCTTTAACTAATGTAGGAATGGTGAACCTACCCAAGGCAAAGATAGCAGGTGCCATCCTGATGCTCCTGGATTTTGGTGTGAGCTTCATTGACCCTCAGACTTTAAGTGAGAGGGAACCAGAAACAGAATGATTGAATGTAAAATGTGGTAGAAGCTGGCCTTGCAAATGCCAAGTCCCAGGTTCAACCCTTGGTCACCACATACAACAGTGCCAGGTGTGGCAGCTCATGTCTGTAATCCCAGCACTCAGGAGGCAGAGACAGAAGGATTGCTAAGTTCAAGACTGAGTTCAAGACCAACCTAAACTACAAAGTGAGGTCTTGTCTCAAAAAACTAATAGCAACAACAACAACAAAAAGTATATAAGGAACTTATATTCCTTAAAAACTTTATGTTCCCAAAAAGTACATAAGGAACATAAGAAATAGGAACAAACAATCCTGTTGCAGGATAGCTTATATTTAAATTCATTTTCCTTACTCACAATACAAAATATTGAATGGCCACTCTGAAAAACTGAACTTATTCTCCAACATCTCCTAATAAATACAAATACAAAATGAAACAGAAAGACATGAGACTCCCATAGGAAGATGCTCTTCCCTTACTGAGTCTATCAGTTGTGTGGTAGGGCATCTCTTAGTAGGGCCATTGCCATTTTTCTACTGATCATTTCTTGTACCATATTAAAATGTCAAAATTATTAACTCTGTGGTCCATTTCCCCAAATCAACTCCTGCCAACACAGCCGGTACTGCAAGAACAGATTAATGAACCAATTGTGTTATCCCATCCCTACGACCCCAGCACTCGGGGAGGCTAAAGTCAGAGAACTGCAAATTCCAGTCCAAGCCAGGCAACGTAATGAGTTAGCAAGATCCTGCTTCAAAATGAAAAAAAAAAAAAAAAAAGTAGAAAGAGAGCTGGACATATAATGCCCTGAGTAGATCCAGGGTTTAGTCACCAGTGCATGTGAAACAGAAAAAGATGAATAAATATGAAAAGGAAATGCAACAAAAGATTTGGAATAAATGATAAACTGTCATTTTACCACCTTAAGGGAAGGAAGCCCAGTTCCTATTAGAACATGACAACTTGTAACTGACATCAGGGTCCTTTGGCAATGCACACAGCAAAGGGCCCTACAGTCTGAATCAAGGAACTGGCCACAGCTCACCAGCGCTTTATCTTTAAACAGAAGAAAATCCTTTCTTCTTTCAACCTAAGATAAGCAGCTTTTCAATTTTTGAACCCTGAATCACTGTTGGAAGGAAGTTCTATTTTTCTGAGGAAACTATCTCATCTAATCTTTTTCAACTAGCAACATCAGAATGTGTCTGATTTCTGTGTCTCAACTACGACAACTTCATTGTCTTCAGGGGATTTTCAAATACTGGATGCATCATATTTATCTACCATTTACCTGAAGCAGTGTCTGTTATGACAATTTTTTTGCAGTGTTTTATTTAATACTGTGGGGAGAAAAAGACAGGTTTCTATTTCTTTTTAACATTATGAGGACTTCTAGTTTCACGTGACAAAGGGCTCATGGAATTACACACTTACGCCCTCAAAATCTGAGATCTCTGCAAACGGTCACCTAAATTTTTAATTGGAAGGAATAGGTGAGAAAAAAAAAGCATAAAAAATCTATTCATCTAATTCATGTGAAAGTAGTTTTTTATAATACAATTTAAAATGAAGACAATAATTCTTCTTAATTCATTCTCTGAGGTGTAATCTAGATTAACTCATTATAATAATTAATGTCTTTTATATGTTAGATTACTTCACAGATCTTTAGATATAGCTAACCAGGTATTCTTAATATTTCCAGGAAAAGCAATATTTTTCAGTGCAAAAAAAATTTGATCTAAGAGACTTCAAAGTGCACAAATCACGTATATCCTAAAATATGTAGCATCCTGAAATAGATAAAATAAAAGAATGATTGTTTTTGGTAGTAATGGGAAAGATAAATGATATTCTACTTATGGGCTAGAAGTCCTCTATAAATCCATATCTACATTCACTGCGCTCTTGAATAAAAGAATAGAATGATTATAAGGGCAAACTCAACTAATGTTGTATCATTAATCTGAGTCTGTAAGGATCCAAAGAAGATATCTCATTTGAGACCATTACAATTGTTATGAGGTTAGCTTCATAATTCTGCCAATACCAGGAGCATTTCAGACAGTATGACCCTACAGTTTCTCAAAATCATTCTTTTAGGTTTGATTTAGGAATGATAATGCCAGGAAATCAATATCTTAATTATCTACAATATCATTTTGAGTAAGGAATTCTAAGGGTTCCAATGAATAAGATACCAGTGGTCATTTCTGATGGAAATTCACTAACTTGAAGAAAAGCTGTGTTTTCATAAAGAGGAAAATGGATAAAGATGTGAATGATGAGTAGAAAGACAATAGATATCTGCGGACTTCTAGGGATCTCTCAACCATCATAATTTTTTTTCTCATTGAGAGGAAAGTAACAAAAGTGGACTGAGGTGATGTCAATACCTGGTGACCGCACCAATGGATCTTTCCAGATGACACTTTAATATCTGAGACAAATATTTTACAGACATAAAGATCAAATGGAATGTTGAATGTTCTTACTTCACTCAAATTTTTTTCATACTTGATATTTAAAATTAACATTAATGCAAGATAGCTGGTCTGTTGTTGTCTGTTGGCTTTTCAGTATTCTTTCAGTTCATTGTATCTTTATATGCCTTTATCCCAAGATTCCCTAGTGTGTTCCTTAAGCACTGGAATAAAAATGTTAGCTCTTTTGTATATATGGCCTCTAGCTTATGCATGATTTTCCTTTTGTTCTGAAGCTTTTGTAAAATATTCAGAGAGGCTTGCGTATCTGGTAACAGATCTGCTTTCCCTCTCTGTACCAGTTCATCTATTAAAATCCCTATTGCATTTGGGTTGTTTCCAAGATGTAGCAATCACAAACTGAGCTGCTATAAACATGGGAGCACATATGTCACTGTGATATGAGTCTTTTAATTCTTTTGTGTATATACAGAGCACCCAAATGTCCATCAACTGGAGACTGGATAAAAAAAGCTGTGGTTCTTCTACAGGATGGAGTAGTACTGTGCCATAAAAATTATAAGTTTTAAACATTTATACTTAAATGGACATATCTTGAGGATATCTTCATAAGTGAAATAAATAGGTCACAGATAGGTAAATATCACATCTTTTCTCTGGTGTGAGAAAAAAGATGTAAATGAGTCCTAGAATTGTATGTTATATATTATGAAATAGAAAATGCTCAAAGTAAAATAGGGTGAAGGGGAAAATAATGAGATTATAATAAAAAAGAATGGAAACAAATTTTATGTATATAGGGGGGTGGTAGGGTGAGTAGGGCTATGGGAAAAATTGAGAATTAAGTTGTGTCTTATACTGGTACAAACCCCCTTTATGGAGTGCAATCATGATATGTATATGTAATGTACTAATAAAGATTTCAATTAAAAATTTAAAAAATAAGTAAAATCCCTATTGCAGTATAAAGTCATTTGCTGTATGTTGTCTATTTACAATATATTACATAACTAAAATCTCTAGTGGACCTATCTTTTCTTTACTTGGACCAAAGGTTTTCTAAGTATAGGAAGTTGCTTTCCTTCATTTTTTTTTTTTTTTTAAACTTGCTCCAGGCATCAAACTCTAGATCTTGGGCTTGTAAGGCAAGAATGATGCCACTGAGCAAAATCCCTTAAAATCATTTTTTAAATAAGAATGTAACTGTATTTGTTCATTTTCACATTGTTTGTACATTATGTAAACACAGAATTTAACAATTAAAACAGGGGCCTTACAGTCTCCAGAGTCTAAATTATGTTTCCTCTGGCCCTTTACAGAAAGCTTGCTGTCAGTTGTTAGCTCACAGAACTGAAGTATCAGCTAGTTTTTTAGGGATAATGTCCTAAGAAAGTTCATCTAAATTCCACATATTTCCTAAAATGTTCAGCTTTTTAAACAATACAAGATACTCTGGGGCATGATGAGATTCTTCCCTGTTTTGTCGTGTCTCATCTAATTCTTTACAACTAATATTATGAACAATAGATATATTAATAGATAAAACCTGGGAAACCTATGCCTGCATTACTGAACTATTCTAATGTTTTATTTCCATGGATTTAGTCTTGGGGAATTATATAATGACTAATCTCAGAGACTAGGGTTTATGTCCAATTTTGTGTAGTTTTTCCTCTTCTATGAGGCTTTGATATTTGACTTTTATTTATTTATTTATTTATTTTTTTTCTTGAGACAGGGTCTCTCTTTGCAGTCAAGGCTGGCCGTGAGCTCAGCCTCCAACTCACATCAGAGCAATCCTCCTGCCTCTGCCTCCAGAGTGCTGGGATTACAGGTGTGAGCCACCACACCGGGAACTGTGGTATGTGCTACTGATTGCTACTGGGTGTGAGTCTCCACGCCCAATATTGTATGTGGTTACCGGGGATGGAACCCAGGTCCTTGTGCTTGCAAGACAGGTGCTGGAACCACTGAGCTAAATCCCCAGCTGACATTTAACATTTTCAGTTTTGATTTTTTTAGTTTTTTGGCACTCAAGACAACATGGAAACATGTTGGACAAAAAATGGATAGGAGAAGAGGTACAATAAGAAGACAGGTTGTGCCTCATATTTATAATGTGCATCAACCAATGAGTCTTAAGAAAATAATGCTGAGACCTATATTTCCTTTTGAAATTGATTTGTAGCAGTGCAAATAAAGGGCAATAAGATGTGTGGTCTCTCTTTTTTAAATGCTTTTCAACTGGACAAAAATTAAAAAAAAAAATATCCAAAAGCCCCCAATTAGTCATTAGGAATATGGATTACCTAATATGAATGTGGCATGCAGAAAGATACATACACAAAGATAGATTATAAAGATGGCTGGCAAACACAATTCTACCACGTAGAGATTCTTCAATTAAATGAAGCTTCTCCAAACTTATCTCTCATTGGCTCAACACTTTCTCTGTGAACTTCATGTTCTGGGCTTCTAAACTATATATAATATTCTCAAGTCAGTCCCAAGGGAAACAGAGAATCTCAAGAGATAGGAAATCAGCAGGAAACATCTTACTTAGAACCAAACTCCCTGTGACAGAACAAGAAGAATTGGAAACCATTCTCCTTTGTATGCAGGTGGTAAAGAATGCAGAGCAGAAGGTGGCCTCTGGTAGCAGTGAGGCTGATCTGAGATGACCTCCTGAACTCACCAGCCTGTGCAGCTATGTAATGATGGATGTGTTCTCTCTATTAACGCTGCATACTATGAAAATTTTCTCATTGTTCCATACAAAACCAAAAATGAATACACGCTGGCACTAGGTTTGCCGTTGGGAGACAAGCTTCTACAAATAATAAAGTTCTTTCTGGAGAAGTCATGTTAGGGGTATGAACAGTATTCATAACAGATTTGTTGGTTTTATCTTTCAATATTATTTTGCTGTGTGGCTGATATATTACCAAATTATGAACATTCAAGATTTATGTGAACAAATCCTTATAAAATTCCTTGAAAAAATATACACTTATAAAAGAAATGTTGACTTTGCCGGGCGTGGTGGCTCACGCCTGTAATCCCAGCACTCGGGAGGCAGAGGCAGGAGGATTGCTGTGATGTGAGTTTGAGGCTGAGCTCAGGGCCAGCCTGAACCACAAAGCGAGACCCTGTCTCAAAAAACCTAAAAAAAAAAAAAAAAAAGAGAAATGTTGACTTAGCTAGAAAAAAGGTTTTTTTCTCTACAAAAAGTGGTCATATATTTTCTTCTGATTAATTTTTAATTTCATATATTTTCCTTTTATTCATTTAGGTATCAAAGTGTTTTATTATGCATAATTTGAGATGTATTACAAGATATTGCTATCTCTCAGAGAATATTTGCAATTTCTTGATTCTTTTGACAGTATCATACTTTTCCCACCTCTTTATGGTTTTAAATATCAACAGAATTAGCAATAGGTTCTTCTCATTCTCATATGAAGGAGAAGACTGGGTATGAAATAATTTACCTGATCTTATCTTGATAACACTAATATCAGCAGGTAAGCACTAATCCCATGTAGACTGAAGTTAGTAAGTCATTATTTTCTGTCATGGAAACTGATTAACAAATCAGTCAATATTAAATGCTAATGGGCCTGTGAGAGGAAAAACATTTGTCCTCCATTGCTGAGAATGTAGACTGGTGCATCCCCAGTGGAAATTGATGTTGAGATTCCACAAAAAATTAAAACTAGAAGTTTCATTTGACCTGTTATTCTCCTTCTTGGTATATTCTCAAAAGAATTAAAAGCATCATATCATAGAAATATACACAGACCCATGTTTATAGTGACTCATTCTGTAATAGCTAAATTTTGGAAATAGCTGAAATACCCAAAGGCTAATGAATGGATAAAGAAGATGTTATATATGTATCTGTCTATGTATATAGAAGATGGGATGCTACTGAGCAATAAGGTGATACATTTAAGACATCTGTAGATAAATGGATGTGCTTTGAGAACATACTCTTAAGTAAAATAAAATTGACACACATGTTAAAATACTGCACAGTCTGTCAGGTATGAGAAACATAAAGTGTAAATAAAGATTAAAAACTAAAAATATAAATAAAGATCAAAATGTATATTTGATATCATGAATTAGGAAAAAAATGTTCAAAGGGGAAGAGTAACTAGGGAGGGAAGGGAAAGGGAATAACAAATTAGAAGAGAAAGAGAAAATGAAAATATTTTTATAAATAAAGAAGGGTGGATGGATTGTAGAGAGTGCAAAGCAATGCAAAAAGTATGAATCAAAATGTACCATGTAAAGGCACAAATTCCCTATGATGTATATTGTCAATATGTATATCTAAAATGTGCCAATAAAACTAAATTATTAAAATAAATATGTAACTATTAATATTTAACTGTATGTTGGCATGTAAGGTAGAGAAAGTCAAAACTTGTGCCGTGTTATGAAACAAAATAATTGCAATCATTTGATTTGAAGGTATCTGATATTGCTCTGCAGTACAAGTTTCAGATTGGGATAAATTACTATACAAAACATAAGATATTATTTGCAACCACATCACACTCTTGAAATAGAAGAGTATTTAAAAATTGTAAAAATTTACAGTGTACCACTTATTTTTCATTATATAGCACATATAATGTTTAAATACTAAATGAGATGCTAGGAGGTCATATCACTACACTCCTTTATTCAACACGTACGTATTTCATAAAGCAGGACAACCCTTTGTACTAAGAAATAAAGGCCCAGTACAATTTTGTTGTATAAACATGGAGTGAAATACAAAAAATTCTCCATAATTTTCCTAAACTTCCAATTGATAATAGTCACACTTTCCTATACAAAACATCTGTTACTGATTCAAAGAAAGTTCTAGAAAATGGTTATTTTTAAAAGCCTTTTAGATAATTATTATTTTGAAGAGAGTGTACACAACACCTTAGATGTATTTTGAATTGCATATTGCTCTTTGTTAGGAAGTTTATAATAATCTTTTCTCATGAGCATTACTTTAGAGTTAAATCATCTTTAGTATATTAATTTATTGCCCATTTTCTCAGTTTCTTATGTATACTTAAAGTGAGGCATACAATGCAACTCACTTTTACCTTTGTACTCTTTGGAGCCAAACTCTATAGTTTTCTCTATAGAGAAAACTCTATAGTTTCATGCCAAACTCTATAGTTTATCTCAAAGTTATATATTTTTCTTAACCACCATTCTCACCATAATAGGTATCAGGGAATCTTCCAAAACTATTTTTGGAGAATATGTTAAAAATTACCTCCACTTCACCTTTCCAGTAGTCTACAAATGTAGTAGTATTAAAAAAATAAATAAAAACTGCCTTTCCAGATTTCCCAGCTTCCCTTCCTAATTAATGTTCTATATCTAAATTAATTAATTGTATATATGTGAAACATCCAAGGTAACTGTGAAATGAAATTCAATTTTCTGACATTTTTATTAAAAACAATAAGAATACTGACTATATTTGTATGGAACTGAGGTGGTTAGATATCTGCATCCCTCTTCACAGACAACCAGTGCCTGTAGTTAAGATGGGATGGATGAAACAGTGTTTTCATTTTTTGTTTTATCTAGGCATCCAAACAACTGTGAATTAACTGATTAAATTATTCGACAAGTCTCATATAGAGTGTTGTGGTTTCTATCTCTAAATATGGCACAAGTAATTTCATACTTGTTTTGAGCCAACCCCGAGAGCATTTCTTACATTTACCTGGGAACAATGTGGAGCCAGACTTCCTGGCTATGATGAGTGGAAGTAAAAGTGGCAATGCTGAGAGTCTGCTTGGATAGAAGGAAAGACATGTTTGGACTGTGTTCAATTACTCCAACAGCAGTGTTTAGAGTCATCACAGAGAGCCCAGACACCACAGAGCATAGTGCAGCGGTGGTTGCTGCTATCTCTCTCAATTTCTATCTCATGAGCTCAGGACCTATGAAGACCGTCCTCCATGATAACTTGTTAGACAGTAATTTGTCAATAGAAAAATTAGTCCTAGAACTGATGTGATAGTTGGACAGACAGAATGACTCAATCATGTCTCCTTGTTTTTGCTACTGGGTAGCAAGACAGGGAAATTTTTGAAAAAAATAATTCAACTATGACCAGATAAATTGTGAGGATATATATGTAGAAGAAAATTGAAAGACATTAATGGCAACTAGTGAATAAAAAATCTATCATATATTGTAGAAAATTTTGGTAAACTTATTGGTTTTAATATGGAAAATAAATGAAATATATAATAAATTCATAGATTTGCATGGACTGTAGAATGTACCAATTGAAAAAACATAAATATGCACAAAAAAATGGAACTCACATTCAAGGAAAATTTGAAGAAAATATTTCCAACTTCAGATTTCTTAATATCAAAACTAAGACTTATATTGTGCTCTATTCTGCCAGTATAACATGAACCCCACCCCCCTTCGGAGGTAAGATCTCACTAAATAGTTCAGGTTGTGTTGAACTCATTATGTAACCTAAACTGGCCTCAAACTTGAGGTGATCCTCCTGCCTCAAGCTCAAATGTGCTGGAATTACAGGCTTGAACCACCACAGCTGGCAAAACATTGTTAATGGAAAATATCCAGATTTTCAAATAAGAAGGGAAACAAGAGAACAGAGAGAGGAAAAATACAAGAAAACAGAGAAAACTCCAAATAAAATGATACTATATGCAAAAAGTTTCATTTGGCAAATGATCTTCAAAATAAGATAGACTATCAAGAAGACAAATAACTAGTTTGCCTAAAAATCGCTGAGTTTGAAGGTAAAGACAAGATAGAGCTGCACCATTCATTTCAAAGAGCAAAAAACCTTATAAGTATCTCTACAATATGTCATGCACACTTACCTCCCCCATATACACATATGCATATGTCTGAACATTAGTGTTTTTCATAACTGATGAAGTTTGTGCCATACCTGGTTCATCCATAATGAGATCTCTGGTTGTGGCACTGCATAATGGAACATACACGATATGTTTCTTTGTAGATTTCAGTGATTTGACAATGAGTTTGCAGGTATAGGCTTCCCAAGTTTGGAATAGAGAATATATCTAGTGTAGAGAAAACAGAATGTAAGGTCTCCAAAATTCACCAAGTCAAAAGCCAACTGAAGTCTACTCAGTTAAAAATCATTGTTCCATTTCTATGGAAAAGAAATGATGACCCAGAATACAAAAAATACAGTTTAGAAAGAACAATTCTTCCTATGGAGCAGGATTAACACTAACAAACAAAATTAGGACGTGTCTGGATTTGACAAATTCTATGAACTGGTGATGTCACATGATACCTTTGTTGCACTGGAATTTTCACTGAAATTATTCTGGACCCTTTCTCCATATGTGTTGTAGAAATTTTCACTAACCTAGTGTTCTTCAGACTGAGCCAGTCCAAGCACTGCATTCTCTTTTTTAATCCTTTTACATTGTATTACAGTTTCAGTTTTCCTGTGCTGAAACCTGACACAACCCAAATCTTGTGTTGATGAAATAAACCCCATTTTAAGCAAAATATGTCAATGTATGCTTGATAGTGACCATAGTTTCTATACTGTTTGTCACTGGGATACTGATGTCATGAATTTAACCATGTCATATCCAAGTCCATATGTTAAAACTTCAACAAATTCCTTTTCCTCAAAGTGTGACTGTATTTGAAAATATCGAGTTTAAAAGTGACATGAAAGCAAAATGAGGGCTTAGGAACACACCTGAATCCAGCTAAGTTAGTGTCCTTTAAGAAAAGATCAGGAAAAAGACGCACAAAGAGGAAAATCCTGTGGAGAAAATGGAGAAACAGACACAAAAGTCAAAGAAGGAAAATAACTAACTCCTTGTTTTCAGATATCTTGTCAATTATAAAACTGTGAGAAATTAAATTCTAGTCTGTGATATTTTAATGATAACACTAGCAGATTTATACTTTTCAAAAAATGAGCAATATTCCATATTATTTTATTCTGTGAAACAAATCAGATCAGTTAAAGATATGGCTTCTCATGATGGGCAGTCAGTCCAGTACCTGTTCATTTTTTGAACTCCAACCTCTTCCCAGACAGTATCTATCCATTTACACTGGTGTGTGCATGAACTGTGTTAGAGAGATAAAAGTGGGTAGAGATGTGTGCATATAATATATTACTTGTATCTGCCAGCATATAGGAGATTATAGGTTCCTATTTCAATCTGTTGTATTTCCTGCTCCTGTGTTTTTTTCTTTCACAGTCCTTCTGAAAGAAAGTCAACTTTCTCTCTTCCAAATGAGATTAAATTTAAACATGATAATTCTTTAAAAATATCTAAATAGAATCTTTACAGGCACAAATAATGAAATTTCCAGGAAAACTCTAAGGTGTATCTGTGACAACTGCACTGGATTTCCAACCAGGTGAGAGTTGGAAATTGAGCTGGTTGGGACTTAAAGGTGACAGTATTGTGTACTGCGGCATACAAATGTGTCTAGACTTATCCTGCTAGGGAAAAATTCTTCCTTCTAGGAAGTGAGTATTTGACATCTGATAAAATTTAACTTAGTTTCTTACCTTACATGATTCTTTGAAAGTAAGGACTTTTGGCTTGCCTTATACTTCAGGGAATCTTTTTTTGTTGTTCATCTTGAAAAACAATACTTTTAACTGTTTTCCAGGATGAGTAAACAGATATTTTACAAAAATGATGTGCCTTGGACTGGGGATGTAGCTCAGTGGTGCCGCACACACTGCCTGGCAAGCACAAAGTCCTAAAATTTGATCCCATGTATCAAAAAATAAACAAAAATGGCCTGCCTTCCTTCTATATGAAGCAATGATGGGATGACTAGTGGATAAAAATTGTCCTTTGAATATCCTGAGGCACCACAGAAGTTGAGTAATATAATATTTGAATTAGGAGTCCCATTGCAAAAATAAATACCAAAGTAAAATAGAAATTGTATTTCTCTGGTATGCTTGCTTTCTCATTTCAAAACTGATTCATTTCTCACTTAGTGTGCTTTATTTATACTCAAAATCTATTCATAATAAATATCAAAAGTGGTGAAATCACACTTTTGGAAAACACTATTATTTTTCAAACCACTAAAAGTGAAAAACATGAAAATATATTTCAGTATAGTCTAATAAGCTGTCAGAAAAAAACATTGAACTATTGATGAATATAAAGAGTCAAACTTACAATAAACTTTTAATTTAAGAAGTTACATGTGTTCTTGCAAAAAACAGGGCTCATTTGGTAATTTACCAAACTTTTATAAATAAAAATTACCTGCATAAATATTACATAAAATGTATGAAATAATTTTTTAACTTTTTTAATTTTAGCATGCTCTCTCATAAATCAAAAATAGTAGCAGAATAATAAAAAAACCAAAAAGTTTGAAAATAAAGGTCCAAATTCTCTCATCAGTGATAATCATGTGCAAATTTAGACCAAGAGACTTAAGTTTTATACACTCTATCAAGGGTGATTAGCCTATCTCACTGCTGATTCAGTTTAAAAGTATTGTCAAAAATTAAATTTATTTAGTGATACAGCTGTCATATTTTATGAAGTTTTGTATTATCCTAGCTTATTTATACATTTCAAACAATTTTGCCAACTTGTCCCTACTGAAAAAAATTTACATAGTGTTGGTATGAAAATGCATTGCATTTTTATCAATTTCTGTAAATCAAACTAAGTCTTTGGTTTTCAAGACATTTATCTCTAGTTAGATAGATAGGTCAGATTTGCTTGGTAGATTGACTTAAATAGAACTTTATCACTGGATAAAATAAATGGAACTATTTGTTTTACTCATGGGGTTATTATAGTAGTTTTGCTAAAGATGAGTTAAATGCACAGATTAGTATGTAGGAAAATCTTTAGAAATTAATAAGAAACCTGATAAAATAATTTGAGCAGTAATGTCCAAGATAAAATGTAGGAAGGTATAAAATTATAATTGACTCGTGATAAAAGTGTTAATAAAAAAGAAAATTAATTCAAGTGGAGCTTCTAGAACCAGCTAATGCAAGCAATATTATAAATCCTGTAAACAAAAATAAATACTTCTATCAGTATAATTCAGATAAGGTAAGGTAATATAAATGATAATATTATTTTTGTTTTATCTTCATTCATTTAAGTTTGCAATTTAAAATAAAGAATAAGTCTATTAAATTTGCTTGAGAAATAATAGTATCTTAATACAATTTAACTGAATAATAAGACAAATGTTCCATTTATAGGTACTGATTCTTTAGAATGGCATGTCCTCCTAAATAATAGCCTTAACCCGTCTCACTTAGGTAATCAGACCATCAGAAACAAGCCAAAATAAGTGAATTGTATTATTAAAATAAGTACCAGCCAGGTGTTTTAGTGCATGACTGCAAACCCAGCTCTTGGGAGACTGAGGTAGGAAGATCACCATGAGTGTGTAGCTCAGCTCCTGAGCTACACGTTGAGTTCTAGGCCATCTTTTACTGCATAGTGAGACCTGGTCTCTAATGAAGCAATGCAAACAAATCATAGTTTTGTGATAATCTACCCCGATAGTAATTTTAAGGCTTAGTAAATCAGATAGTCATAATGAAGAGGGTATTTGGGTGCTACAGATGTATAGTATCCAAGAGTTTAGTTGTACTAAAACCCTACTTAATGCGAGAAGCCCACTTGTTAAATAGACAGGCTGAAGCGCCAGTTTCATTCCTTGATATATGCCGGGGTCTCACTGCTGGGTATGGCGGTGTCATCTGGGCAGAGCAATGGGGTGACCGAGCCAAGGGGCTAGGATTAGAAATAAGTAAAGACAGGACAGCAGGACTTGGAAGGGTTCATCAGTCAATACCGAATGAACGCCCCATTTATTTAACAGCCTTCTTTTATACATTTCTTAAGTAGTGTCATTGAGCTTACTAGCTTCGTTCACGTGTACAGAAAAGAAAAAAGTTAGTGAAAGAACTGGTGGGCAGGGTGCACTGACAATATTCTTAATTAAATTTGGCACGAGGGTGTGTAAAGGTTCTTAGTTTAACCTGGAATGAGGGTGTGTCAAGGTTCTTAGTTTAACCTGGCAAGGACAGTAATTATCCTTGAGGAAAGTAGACAATGTTAGGCTCTGATTCAGAAATCAGGCCAACTTTTTCTCTCCTGCATGGGCAGCCATGACACTGTAGGAAACGGCTCCCAACAGATATAGTTTAAAGAAGTCTTCTCAAAGAGAAATCATGACACACACACACACAAAAAGATCTCTAGCCATTTATTCATTGCTTCATAGGCTATGTAGCAGAGCAGGGGTTAAATCAGACATTAATTGATATTCTAAGAAATACAGACTGAACATCTATGCTTGCAATACTGACTTTCAATCCGTTAATGGAAATAGGAAGTAGTCAAGATCCAAGGACCAATGCATAAGATATAATTAACAATAAAAGTTTAATGTTATTCTCTTTTATTTTGATAAACTCATGCTGTTGTTTAGATATAGTTTGAGTTGTTGTCCAAGACTGTTGGTGCTAAAATCTAATTTCTATCTTAACTTAATTAGAAGATTGAAATTAATCCTATCTGTTTGGAGTCTGAGCCTTTGAGAATTTATTAAGGTTAGATAAATTCTCTGGAGTAGAACTCTCCCTGATTGAATCCTAGAGACTTTATGAGAACAGAGAGACAGACAGACAAACACATGTATACATTCTGTCTTCCACCAGTTTGACACTGAAGCCAACTCTATACCCTGCTAGCAAGAAGGTCAATGCCAGAGGTTGAATCTCCAGAATATGTGTGAAAATATCTCTCTTTCTTTAATAAAGTTTCACAGTCTCAAGTATTTTCCTAGAATAATTAAAATAGGCCATTCCAAGAAGGAGTGTCATGATATATTTTTTAAAATGAAAACTAGGACTGTTTCTTTAAGTATAAGTAAGACATCTGGAAAAAAAGAAAGTATTGTTTGATCAATATGAGTAGATACCTATATAATGTTTTCAAAATAGCTTTTATTGAATCATTTTCCTCCTTACCTCAAGAAAAGAATCTTCCTCAGCCTTGATTCTTTATCCCTTTATTGCTATTTTATTTCCAATGGACCACTTGCCTGAATCACTTTCAAAAATTGGTGTTAACTTTCATACGTAAGTAGTAGTCCATGCCCAAAATCACCCTTCTAATGTGGGGATATTAATGACATATTCTGATGTGTTCCCTTTATTGATTTGCTATGACTTTGTGCTGCTTTCTCAGAGGGAGGTAGAAGTTGACTTCTATTACTTTCCAGAACTTTTCACTTGTAAAATATTCCTTCCTTTCTATTTTAGAATGGATATTGTGTGTCTGCCTCTATTTTATTGGCTGGAGATTTTAATAGAAATAAAATGAAAACAGAGAATAATGTGTAGACTCAAGTTACAACTTTATCAGTAGTTAAAAAAAGTCATACATTTTAATATCTTCCAGTTCTAATATATGTACTTCCAAAGTGAACACGTACATAATTTTAAAGTAACAAAAATAATTAAATTGCATAAAATTTAAGCTTTCTGATATGTTTTGTAAGTGTTCTTTCTGTCGTTCATCCTTTTTTCACTTACTACTTGATCTCTTTTTCTAACTCTCAAGCTTTTTTCTTCATTTGTTTTCACCTATTCCTCTATGTGAATTTTCTCAGGATAATTCATTGAAGAACTGGAGACCACTTCTTTGTGGAACAAAAAGTTACTATGTTGTACTCTGTTAAAACAGAACACTAGAAAATAAATAGGTCACAGATAGGTACATATCGCATCTTTTCTCTGA
>PVIR01004594.1:26774-78054 GCA_004026965.1 Petromus typicus
TGAGAAAATGAAGATGTAAATGAGTCCTAGCATTGTATGTTATATATTGTGAAATAGAAAATGCTCAATGTAAAATAAGGTGAAAGGGGACAATGTGGAGATTGTAACAAAAAAGTAAGGAAACAAATTTTATGTATATGGGGGGGTGGTAGGGTGGGTAGGGCTATGGGAAAAAATGAGAATTAAGTTGTGTCTTATAGTGGTACAAATCCCCATTATGGAGTGCAATCATGATGTGTATATTTAATGTACCAATAAAGATTAAAAAAAATAAAAAACAGAACACTAGAATTTTCTTTATGTTTAAAAATTCAGTCTAAAATAATAATGAGGAGTGTTTTAAATTTCAAATGCCATATAAGCTACATGCTTTGAAAATTATCCATTGCACATTTTCTACTTTCTATGTTCCAGTTGAAAACTAGAGATGTATTATTTCGCTAACATATAATGTTATTTATTAATGAGAAGAGTACACTGGTTTAAAAGGCCTTTTATGATCAGAGGATTTTTAGCATGTTTTCACACAAAATGAGTTCCTTATTATCTTTTCCCTTAAAAGGCAGAAAATTTGTATTTCTACCTGCCACAAATGTGACTTGGTAAATCAAATGGTCTCCCTTCCCTTTGTGGATTCTGTCCTCTCTTTCTTGCCAGCTAGTACCTGATGTCCTATAAAACCAAAAAGTTTTTCCCAATGCATCCTTTCTCCAGCAGGTTATGAGAGATAATCAAACACGGAAGTCCTAAGATACCCTTTCACTCTATATATGTGGTACATCTGAGTAAACAGTCACTGAAATCATTTTCAGCACTCTCAGAAATAATGCGTCTGCCATCCCCATATTATTTGAAGTCTTTTTATCCTTCCTACTTCTCATTTTTCTGCTTGAAGGCTTTAAAACAAGAATCATGTACTGAATGAAGATGACAGGTGAGAATTCTTGTGTCACTAGTGTCTGTGTGATGAATAGTTTCTTTGTTTTCTGCTACTTCCTAGGGAAAAGGTTTTCCATGTTTCTGTTCAGAAGGAAAATTCCTTTTATGGTTTTATTTTTATTCTGAATTTTATTATATAAAGTTCTTCATAGCATGCCAGTTTGGTTCTTACTACAATTATTTTTTTTAATTTAAGAGCAGGGAATTCAATAGTGTATATTTAAAATGTCCTATAAAAGTGTGTGACTTAATGGCTGTGTGAGCTGACTGCTAGTCTACTGGAAGGGTCTTGGAATAAGATATTTATGTCTTTCAAAGTATCTCTTAAAGAGGATTCTTGAGCTCTTGAAGTATCTCTTTCCATGTTCAACTATATGTAAACATTGCTATGTCCATATGGCAAGTTCCTATTATACTTGTACTATTCTTATAGATACAAGAATATCTTGGTGTAAAACCTTGCAAATTTAATTTGTATACTCCCTAATACACAAACATTTTTGCTGAGTCAAATATGCACCCAAAACATCAAAATGTTGATTGCTTTGTGATCACTTTCAATCTTCAAGTAAACAATTTAGACTAATTGTCTTGATTTTTTCCCAAAAACTTTGGTCATACAAAGACCTTCCATTCTTAGACAGTCTAATACTCATGCTCTTTTCTCAACTCCTGCAGAATAAGACAATTTTAACTCCATTCTAATTATACCAACAGAATAGAATGGTGTCATTTGGGAGCTACCTAGCAATATTCTTGCTGGTTAAATAGTCCCATTAGTTCTTAAGTGGAGGAAAATTTAACAAGCAGTTTTGATTTTCCTTCTAACAAGATCAGAGGAGAAAACTACTGAGGAAAAACATTCACATTGCTTTAGATTATTGGATAATTAAAAAAATAAAAACATTTTACTAACTTTATGTCTTCAATTATAAGTCACACAAAAGTTCTTGAAGGCCTGCAAATTACAAGCTATTAAAAATATAAAAGAAAATTACATGCTGTGTTTTTAGTTCTGCTCCTACCTGCATTGCTGTGTTGATACTTATTTTTGTGAAATCACAGCACTTTAATGAATAACAATGAAAAATGTTCTTTACTTTTCTCACTGATTTGAAACTGAAAAAGGTGATCCATTTGAAGACAAACATCTACATTTTAGAAGCTATGCTTGGATACTTAATGAACAATTCTAAATTTCTAAAAGATTTATGTTAGAATTAGAAAAAAAACCCTCAAATTAAAAAAGTAGAATAATTTAAAGTAAAATTAAAACTCTTCACTTAATTATAAATAATTGATTTTATTTTAAATTGAATACATTTGGTCTCTGACATACACTTAATCTATGGAGATAATTTTATATTTTTGTATTAACCAAAGTATTCCTATCCTTTGAAGACTTGAATGATTTCTTGCCTACAGAACTGAAGTTAGGGCTTTGTTATTAAAACAAAGAATTGTATTTATGTAAATGCTTGTGAATTTCTCTTTTCTCTAGTTCTACAAAGAAGACAAAATGTCACCTTAAGACTTGAAATAAACTTGGAAGGCTGTCATGATTGTGTTTAGAGCCTGCTGACTTCCTGGCTTTGTTAACCTCTCACAAGTATCCAATATGGCATTATAATTAAACAGGTTGGCCATCCTAGGTGCCACCAAAGGTCCCTTTTATTGATGGTAGTCAGATGGAGTACCATCTGGTAAAATCAATTTGTTATTTCAAAGATATTTAATGATGTGCCATATTTTATACACCATTAAATGTACTCTTCTTAGGGTTCTTTCTATATTTTTATTAGAATGTTGACTCTAACTTATATAGTAGGGCATTGGAAAGTTTATAGTCACAGAAGATTGCAATTAGATAAAAGTTCACAAGTGATTAGAGCCTGGGGACTTTTAATTCACTTAGAACTTTAATTTTCTTAAAATAAGTCTTTACATTTTTATGGCAATCCTATTAGCAACTGAAACACAACAAACTATCAAAAGTTGTACAGAATGCTGCCTTCTTTTTAGAAATTGATTTAAAAGTGTATCACTATGAACGAAAAAAAATGTTATTTTCACAGAAGTGCATTGACCTCAGATCTTGCAATCTTTAGTTCAAATTTTCTTTACTTAACATATACATACCCATCAATGTCATCAGAATTACATACAGTAGGTAAAGTAATTGCTTTCTGTAATGATTTATGTTCTAAAATATATATAATATGTGAATAAATAGGTGAAGAAATATACACATGTATTTATGAATTAATAATTAATCACAGTAATTTTAGCTCATGAATTTTTAGAATAGTAGTACAATTTTTGGTGTATATTTCTAGTACCTAGAATTTCTCCTCATAGATGTCTTGTAGTAAGTTCTAATTGAATTGAAATACAGTAACTCTCTAAAACTGATGGGGACAGATTTTAGAAGCTGCTCCCTAACATGGGCAACAGACACTGGTTCAACTTGTTGCATATATCCCTTTTCAGCCTTCCCACATAAAATTTAAATTAAAAGGGTTCTATTGTTTGCTTGTGTGTGTCTGTTTGTTTCTTTGCTTTTTAAGACAGTGTGTTACTTTGTAATTCAGGCTAACCCTGAACTCACTGTGTAGCTCAGGCTAGCCTCTAACTCACAGAAATCCTCCTGCTTCTGCCTTCTGAGTGCTGAGATAACAGGTGTGAGCCAAAATGTCCAGCACTGGGTATGTGGTACCAGGGTTTAAACTCAGGATCTTGCACTTTCTGGGCAGATACAAAAACCACTGGGCTACAACCTCAGCCACAAAAGTTATTGCTACAAATAGAATTTTAAGACATATCAATTATGAAATAGCATGTTTCTTTTTCAAAATTGATTTTATTGGTACATTTTATACATACATATGACCATATTCAACATTGAGAATTTGTACCTGAACAGGACACATCTTGATTCTCAATTTTTGCCTTTTCTCTTCTCTTCCTACAACCCCTATACATAATATTTGTTTCCTTTTTTTTCTATCAAACTTTTCCTTTCCCTTCTTAAAATTTTCACTACCCCCTTTGCATTAATTTTTGTTCTAATCTATATCATTTCCCCCCTTGGATGAGTTTTAGGTTTATTTTGCTTTCCTTTTTCTAGTAGTTTGAGGTTGAGCTTTAGGTTGTTTATTTGAGCTCTCTTTGTTTTACTAGTATGGAAATTCACTGCTATGAATTTCCCTCATAGAAGTACTTTCATTGTGCCCCATAAATCCTTTTTTTTAAATTGGGACTATTATTTAATTGTGGAAACTGTTTAACTTCTTCTGTGACCCATTGGTTGCTCAAAGTGTTGTTTAATTTCCATATTTTCTTTATATTCTTGGAATTTCTTTTGCTGTTAATCTTCAATTTTGAGGCACTATGGTCTGACAGTATACATGGGACAATGTCAGTTCCTTTGCATTTACTTTAAAAAGTGTTATGAAATAATATGAAATATTTTGGAGAGTGACCCATGAGCAGCTGAGAAAAATGTATATTCTGACTTTTGGAGGTGAAATACTCTATAGAAATGTATTAAGTCTATTTGTTCAAAAGTTTGGCTCAGTTCAAGTATTTCTTTGTTGATTTTTTGTCCAGTTGATCTGTCAGCAAGAAGAGAGTAGAGAAATGAATAATGAAATGAAGTTCAGAAAAAAATTAAGAAACAGAACCACAATGACACCAACAAAAAAATAAATAAATAAAAAGGTAAAAACACCAGCAAAGGGGCCCTTCACAGTGTGGATCTGCTTCTCTTGTAGATAGTATGGAGAGTAGTGTGCAGATTGAAGTTGACTAGTCACAGGGAGACAGCTATCCCTTGCTGTAAGGCTATTATCCCCGAATGGAGCTCAATGGATTCTTATAGGCTTGAATTCTTCAAGAGTCCAGGATATTGTGAGTGGGAAGGTGGGACTGACTTCACAAACTTAGCAATAGCTGTAGTCAACAGGATTCCTTTACTCTTTCAGTAGAATTTTTTTTTTTTTTTAATGTGGTGGACAGGACAGAGTTGCTCAACAAAGACCTCTGCCTAAGTCTCAGAGCCACCACACTTATTTAGTATGTGCAGACAAGTAGATGGTTTCTCTAGAGGTTCCTTCCCATGTGCTAATCCCATGAGAGATCAGGGCCCAAGTGACAGTCAGTTTGTGCAGACAAGAGGATGGAATCTCTGTGGCCTCCTGCTCCTATGCTGTTCGCGAAAGAGCTGAGAGCCCAGGCACTGTGGGAAGTCAGGCCAGGACAATGGCAGAGGCCTGCCCACAAGAGCAGCCCTTACTCAGAGTAGAACTTAAACAACATGTTTCCTACCTCAAACAGCTTTTCTACATCAAGTGCAAAAGGTGTTTTTATTTTTTACTATATGATATATATTACAATAAACATGGCCTATCTTCTAAAAGCATTCGCTAACTGAACACTACACAATTTAAAAACATTTGTAGCAATTTTCTATTTTATAGATTTTTAAAAAAATCTTTACATTTCAAGTGAAAGACAAGATGTATCAGTGTGATCCTATTTCTTCATTATTTGGGGGAGATATTATTCACACTATTTTGGAATTGAAACTATGTAGAAGATAAGGTTTAAAAAGTACTATGAAATCCTTACTATTTCTTCCGTAATGAGTTGTATGATGTTGCAATTCCTCTTCATTTTGCTCACTTCAAATATTATTTTATTTTATTTGTACTTTTTAATAATTGATGTTATTGACACATTTTATATTCACATTATGATCACAGTCAACATTCAGTGTTTGTAGCAGTACATGACACAAATTAATTATTTTTTTCCATTTCTCTGGCACCTCACATCTTCCCACCCCATATTTTCAAATATTAATTATTTTGTATATTCCTTACTTCTTATATGTTTGCACAACTACTGGTTTTATAAATTTTTATGTGTCCTTAACAAAAATATTTACTGAGAGATTAATATTTGATTAAATTGAGGTGAAAATGAATTCTATTCCATTTTAACATTACTTGGCATAGTATTATAATATTATTGTAAATGTCTTTTGTTTTGTATAGAGGTTATTTCAAACATCCACAGCCTCCTAAAGTGGAATTTGAAAGCATATATTTTGCATCAGTACACATTCAGGAAGCATTTAATAATTTATTGTTCTTTGATATGATTTTATACTTAAAAACTTCTTTATTGCTTTGAAAACATCATTTGTGCTTGCTAGTAGTGGGTGTGTGTGTTTCTCAAAGATTCCCCAGGATGTAATTACCCTCAGTTGATTTTATGTGAATACTGTTTGACAATTTCAGGATTAATACTTCTTGGCATTTACCTGATTATCTTCCTGGTAATTTACATGTTGTGTTTATGAGTATTCTAGATTTAAAGAATGAATTGACTTGATTGAGTTGAAAAGGGTTATTATAAAAATACACAGTTCACTAAATGATGTTTACTTTTATAATATAACAGGTTTTCTGAATAATCAGAATGCCAGATTACTAACAACCAGATTTATTTTATCATCCAGTTTAATCTAATTTTTTAAAACTTGCATGTCTGAAATAGTAGTGAAGAAGAAGATATACTCTAAGTCACTCAGAATTCAACTTAATATCTCTGAGTACGGCATATAAACTGAAAGTAACTTGAGAGATTTTCCTTTTTAAATAGAACAATTTCTGCAATCTCTAATTTTTCTTTTTTTTGCAATTTAATATAAAAAACTTATAATGACTTCAAATTATATGCAAGTAAAATAGAAAAACATTTTTTCTAATTCACAGAATTAGATTGATTGATCTAAATAGAACAGCATTAATGGTCCTATTATCACTGCATAAACATAATTAAATGTATGTATTTAGTTATATTTCCCTCCTAGAGATATAGTATGTCCTTTGCATCTAATGTTTAAAATTTGAAATTTTTCTAATCATTAAATTAATTGGCACAAATGTGAGAACTTCATGCATTATACCTGGGGGATATTCATGCAATAAAAAAATTAAATTCTAAAAAATCATTCTGGAATGTCTTAATATATTGGTTTCATTATTAGTCATATTTCTTCATTTTTCATTTAAAATGTTAATATCTTTAAAGGAAAAATATTCTAGAAATCTCAAGAAATGGCCTATAGTATGCAAAACTGATTTTAAACATAACATAAATTAATGATAAAAGGAACATGGGGACAATCAAAAATAGTAACTACAGAAAATGACAATCAAATTTAAATCCTGGGAAACAAAATATTTCAAGATGACTAGGATATAATAGCTGGTAGGATTCACTCTGTGCAACTGAAGATCAGATTTCTGCATGAGAGAATAACATGTTTCTATTTGCTAGAACACTGAGAGTGTGTAAGTCACACTGGTGTCTGAGTGCAAAGCATGCTGGGTGATGTGCACCAAGGGTCACACTGGGAGATTTATTTAATGTATTTTTCATTTCTCTTCCTTCAAATTTTCTCTGCTCCTGACAGAAACTAATATGAGCTGGTAAAGGAATTAGGAAACTGTATATTGCAGAGTTTATCTGCCATTGAAACATAACAATATTCTGAAAGATGATTGAAAAAATAGAGTAGCACACTCTTTTCTCCTGAGAAGAAAAGAAGAAAAGAAGCAAAAAATTAAACAGAGATAGTAGCAAAATAATTAGCTTTTTTTTTCCTACTAAACTTCTTCCTTATTATCTTAGGTTCTAACTGGAAACCCTGCAAATTCACCCTACAACAGACAACCAAGAATAAAGCTGTGGTTCTTCTACAGAATGGAGTAGCACTCTGCCATAAAAAATAAGTTTGAATCATTTATACTTAAATGGACATATCTTGAGGATATCCTAATAAGTGAAATAAATAGGTCACAGAGAGGTAAATATTGCATCTTTTCTCTGGTATGAGAAAATAAAGATGTAAATGAGTTCTAGAATTGTATGATATATATTGTGAAATAGAAAATACTCAAAAGTGAAATAGGGTGAAGGAGAAAAAAATAATGAGATTATGGGGCTGATGAGTTAGCTCAGTTGTTCCGGCGCCTGTCTTGCAAGCTCAAGGACCCGGGTTCGATCACCGGTGACCACATACCATACTGGGCATGGAGACTCATGCCCAGCAGCAATCAGTACCGCATATCACAGTGCCAGGCGTGGTCCTGTAATCCCAGCACTCGGGAGGCAGAGGCAGGGGGATTGCTGTGATGTGAGTTTGAGGCTGAGCTCAGGGCCAGCCTGAACTACAAAGCGAGACTCTGTCTCAAAAATCTTAAAAAAAAAAAAAAATGAGATTATAACAAAAACAAAGGAAACAATGTTTATCTACATGGGGGGTGGTAGGGTGGGTAGGGCTATGGGGAAAAGTGAGAATTAAGTTGTGTCATATAGTGGTACAAATTTTCATTCTGGAGTGCAATCATGATATGTATATGTAATGTACCAATAAAGATTTAGATTAAATAAAAAAGAAAGAAAGCAAATTCATTAGTACATACAATGTGCACATACATGTAATTGCTTAGTGAAGATAGGTAGCATGTATAACTTTCTCTGTATTTTTGCTATAGTGTTATCCAGTAATTATAAATTAAAGTTGTTACTTCTTGCTACAAGAAAGTAAGATGTCTTTTAAATGAATTTTTATGTTTCACTTTTAGACAAATAAGACAAAAGGTAGATAGATTTTTGACATTTGTTGTTTTTCAATTATTTTCAGCTCAAAATTATTATGAAAAGAAAATTGCATATTATCAGTGGCATATTCAGATTTTGTACAATATTAACATGTACTATATTAAATGTTACTTAAAATTATCTATTACATACAGTGGTACTACAGCTCATGAACCTAATGTGTCTCACAGTCTGGAAAACACTTGTGTTTATGTGGGAATATAGCTACAGTCATGTTTCTTATCCAACACAAAGTTTGCAAACAAAATTTTGCAAAACATTTCATTTGCAAAATAAATTGTACAAAAACAAATGTTACATAATGTGAGGTACCACTGTACATAACAAAAATATTGAATTTTTCTATGTCAATAACTTTACTTCTTTTAAATATTTAATGGTGCTTAGTTTCGTTGTGGTTTATTCTAATATTTAAGCCAATGTATTTTACGTATATATTACAAAAATACTCACAGTCCTTTTTCTGTATGTAACAAAAATAAGGTGCATTGTGGCTTGTGCAAAAGTTTCCCAAATCCTCCTGTACCCATATATAGTGATTTTTAAGGAGGAATGGATCTAGAGTTTGTCATCAGGGTCAAGTGTGTGACGCTGGGATTGAGGGCCCTGACCTCAGCTTTGAACTCACAGTAATCTTCCTGCCTCTGCCTCCCAGGTTCTTGGATGACAGGCATGAGCCATGACACCTGGCACTGTGATTTGTAGATGGGTGGTACTGATTGCTACTGTGCCTTAGATATGTCTTATCATGTCTATCCCTATCCTTTAGAGGGACTTGGGGGTATTTCAAACATCAGTTCACATTTGAAAGACTTTCCTGTGGAATTTTGATGTTCATGTATATCTGTGCTCAGCAATAATACTGTGACTTGTGTGGTTTATATTTAAAAAAAGAAAAAAAAAAACTATTCTCCTTTTAGGATCTTCGCCTGCCACTCAGTAGTAAATGGAGAATTCTCTTCTTATATAGTTTTCTAGAAAAAAAATATGTTTTCTCCATTCCAATCCCATATAAGAGCTCAACTTCATCCTTTGGCCATGTTCTCTGTGCTGGATTTTTTTTTTTTTTTCCAAGAGTAAAGGCCTGAATAAAAGAACTTCAAAAGCCTTGAGAAATGGTTGTACATTTCAGACAGAGAACTACAGGAGTCTGGGAGCATGGAACATGGGGTAGATATTGATGAGGACATTCTTTTGGAATCCATAAGGCCTCATTCATCTTATTTAAAACCTAATAGCCAACAGTGACAAGAAATAGGGATTGAAACCATGGGTTAAATGGAGCCACAGTTCTTTCCCAAGTAGAAGAATGCTACAAGATGAAAAAATTATAATCTTTCATCTGGACTTATCTTCAAACATTAACATATATTATAGTGAAAAAGCACAAATTTAGTATTGGAGATAAGTAAACTCAAAAACTCAGAGAAAGCCAATATTTTTGTCAGAATGAATACTTCATACTTTTATCTATGTGTTCTCTTTGAAAAAAATCTTCAGATAATTTTTAAGAAAATGAAGTATAAAATGAAGATAATGAAGTTCACAGAACCCCTGGGACACTCGACTTTTATGCACATGTTTTAATCATTGAACCTGTTAAAACACTACTCTTCTCTCAATCAACTGCAGTACATGGTAGGAAATTCCACATGTAGTTTTTGAAAATCAAAAGCAAATAATGAAAATGGAGAATGTAAAAGCTCATTTTGGAGGGGCTTCTATGTAAAGCAATTCATGTGTTCCTAGAATAATACTGAATGAAAACAAGAGTCTCAACTGGTTTTAGAGGATAACAGTATATTACATATATTGTGAAATTAAAGACATATCTTACATTTTTAAAATCTTTATTGGTACCTTAAATATACACATCATGATTGCATTCCAAAATGGGGATTTGTACTAGTATAAGACACAACTTAATTCTCATTTTTTCCCATAGCCCTACCACCCTACCGCCCCCCATATACATAAAATTTTGAAGATAAGTTTGTGTAATAACAACAAGTATCACCAAAGGGAATCTATTTTCTTTGTTATTCCATTAATATTTGATTTATTTACATAACTCAGTAGTTCATATTCCTGTAAAAATTTTTATAGATGTTTTTATTTTCCAGAATTTCACATAAATGCAAATGAATATTTCTATGACATATAATACTTGCACGACTTTTCTGATATCACACAGAAAGTGAGTTTTAAAATTGTCCTTACATTCTTTAATTTATGTTGATTCATTTGTACTATGGCCAGAAAATTGTCTTGGAAGTTTGAAGATTTGCTTAATGCAGTTGATGAAAAAAAAAAAAATTGTTTCATGACTTTGGTGAAGAATAAAGGAGTCTAGACTATTAAGAAATAGAAGATACTCCTAAGTCACACACACACAGAACACAAACACACACACACATACATACATATATATATATATATATATATATATACACTATTGTATTATTTATTAAATTATTTTATATATAATAGCAATTTTTAAATAATTAACAATTGTTAAATAATAATCTAATAATTAGATATATATTTGCAATTAAGAAAATAAAATTTAATTTTTCGTTTATGAAAATGAGTACTATCAGAATTTATCTAAAAATTCTTAAGTAATTAATGATCACTGCAATCTGTGTTGCAAATTTTGTAATACTGGAGCCAGTAAATAGTATATTTAAAATTTGAAATTTATGATTAATATTTTTTACTTTAATGTGCTTCTATTTATTCTTTTGTTGAAAGGATCTTATAAGTCTTATAAGAATAACTGATTTTTTTCACTCTTCTCTTTTGACCTCATAACTGTTTTTAGCAGAAAGACTAGCAATAAAACTAACACTTAACTTCAGTCTTTCTATTTAATATGAAAAGTGTCCTGTTGAGAAGCTAGATTAGAAATGAGATTATGCATTGTATATAGATCTTAAAGCATAATTGTAACACTGCTAAATGTGTATATTTAATGTACCAATAAAGATAATTAAAAAAAAAAAAGAAATCACAAAACTAAGAGATAGTTATGTGACTTTTGGTTAGTCATCCATAAAATTTCACAAGCTTCTTTCTCAGTTTGACACTGAAGTTTATTTCCCATGAGTTGTTTTAATTTTCTTACCAAAGTATTTCATTTAAACTCTCCGAGAACTAATTGATAAAAAATGTGCTCTGGTTTAGAGAAAAGTTACATATTATTTATTTTAATTGATTTGATTTGCTTTCATTTGGTGAAACTCTTCAACATTTAATTTTAAAATGCCATTTTCTATTAGTTCAAGATAATAAATTCTAATGGCACTTACAGTTTTTAAATTTATTTCTACTCATTAATTTGTATAACACATTTTTTCAACATTTTATATATGATCCATGAAGTGAACATGCCGAAATACATATTTATTTTCATGCAATTGAGAATATATGGGAACGCACATGAATATATTCAAAGCTGATACTCTTAGACATAACATTTTATATTTTAATAATCATTTTGCTTTTGATAATATGGAAGTTAATTCTTTCAATTTTGCCTCTGGCAGAGAAATGATGGTTTGTTCAGTCATGTGCCACACAATTTCAAGTCAGAGTCTTTTAGAGAATGTGGGCTTTTTGATGATATCAGTAACAAGTCATCAAATTCTGAGAGAGAAAAAGCTGGAGCAACAAGGTATGCCACCCTTTTTAGTGCATGGGGAGAGTGAACTGTCCCATAACACAGGTACTACAAATTTTACGCGATGTCAGGGACATGAGCTCTCAAAAACACTGAGAACATTTGATGCTTTTACCTTTAGCTTTAGTGAAGAATCGACAAGTATGTAGAAATATGGTTTAACAAATAATATATCTTAATGGTGATAGTCTGAGAAGAGGAAACCAGCAAGGTCTGTGTTTGCAGATACTCCCTGGTCCCAGTGGGTCGCCTTGCTCCTTCTGGTTACAGAACATGGCATTGAAGGTTGAAGCGAATAACAAAAGTGAGGGTTTTTTTTAATTCGTTTTGCTTTAGGAACAAGGTGGGACTGAAGAGAGTGACAAGAGAAGTGCAGAGACACACCTTGCTCTGAAATAATTCCAACACCCTTTAGTTTGAAGTATGCACCATGCACAGTGCTTTCCTACAGCTATTATGTTATGAGGCTCAACAGATGAGCATGGAAGTCTGGTGAAATGTCATAGAACATACTGTCATCACAACAGAGTCATTCACATGGGACCAGCTGTCCAGACATTTATTAGGGAGAGAGAGGAAGAAAGAAGTAACATTGGAAAGAAGGCCATAATATTAACATAAACATAGTCTGGCTATTGTCCTACAAACAAAGAATGCCTAGAAAATACAATGCCTAAAATTCTTCACATGAACGCATATATTTACACACAGAACATGTTGTCTAAGATTGCTTCACAGAGTTAATACTTCAACTTGTTTATCCCTTAATCTCTCCATTTAGTAGCATCCTTTTCTGCGTATAAACGTCTTGCAAAAAGTTTCAAATGAAATCTAGACATACAGAAATTAGAAGTTGTACTCATCCCCTCACATAGTCACATAAATTTAGAAATTGTAAATATCTTTAATTTAAATGTAAAAAGACATACTATTCTAAATTACTTTTTGTTTCTGATTTTAGATTGTGCATGGTGTGTTTTTTTTTTCTAAATTACTATATCATGTGTTTAAGGAAACATAACATATGTAAGTTTAGGGTTTTTTAGTGTTTAGAAAGGGTTTGTTTGTTCAGACCTAGTTCATCTGGCAAAGAAAGTATTGAACATTAAATTCTTTGTATTTTAAAGTGCAATTTGAAATACTCAAGAAAATTTGAATACTTATGAAATATGTTTATTCATGATAATTTCAACCATTATTTTATCCTTGAAAATAATAAAGTGCTAAAACCAAGAAGCACTAATATCTTCCTTTTATTCTAAATTATTATTTCAGTATTCAAAATTGTTATTTGGTATTAATATGAATACCACAAAACAAAATGGAGTTTTTTGAAATGATGTAATATTCTTAACAATGTTAATGGTTTCAAATATCTGTGACTATATCTGCAACTATTAAATTATTTGTTTTATTGGTAGAATTATATAATGTGTGAGTTTACCTCTACAGAATTATTAAAGTAAAGAAATTGGCATAATGTTCTTTGGTCAAAATCCATCATCACTCATTAAAATTTGTCATTCTCTTATATGAATTATGATTATTTTGTAAAATTGTCAATTATAGAGATGCATCTTGGCCTCCCTTTGCCTACTGAGGTTTGAAATCTAAAAGGCTGCCGTGTACCTCAACCACCATATCTCTCAGAAAAAATTCAAAGAGTTGTTAAAGTCCTTGAACATTAAGAATCTGACTCATTTTTAAAATTGTTTTCTTAAGTCTTTATATTTTTGCCTGCAGTGTATGTTAGCCCTCACCTCACTTTATCTGATTGTAAAGATATTTTAGTAATTTAAAAAATTGGAAGAACAAAAAGATGTAATACTTCTTTTGTCAAGATATCTTAATATCATTGTTTTTAAACAGATACATTTGAGAATCATTGAAAATAATATTGTTTCAGCCTATTTCTCATCATGAAAAAAGAAACCACATTCTTTCATAAGTAGTTTACTTAAGAATTTTTGAGAATAACACTGGATAACTCTTATGGGACATTGAAAAGCAAATATAAAAACAGTTATTGCTTCTTGCATTGGAATTCAAAGATCAGGAAAAAAAATCTACTTTTCCTATAAGAACCAGACTTTCTCAGAGTCATGTATGTGTTCCTGGAAAAGAAGATGCTCTCAGGCTCTGCTGATGGAGATTGCTGGAGATACACTCTCTAAGGTGCCAGCCAGAACTACTACCTGCCAGAGGTTGCAACAGAGCCATTCTGCTACAACTCTGCCCCAAAGCGGTGCTAGAAAAGTCAGCTGCTGCTCACAGCTGAGGGCCATCCCTGGCTGCAGGAATGAGACACTAGAAAATTCAAAAGGGCTGTAGGCAGTGGGTACCCAGGACACCACAGACATGCACTTCAGAAGCTACACGATCAGTCATACTAGCACCAGCAAGCAAGAAGAGCTTTCCTACAAGGTTGCTATAATCCCTTATAATAAAAATTTAATTTAAGAAAGAAGAAAATGATAATCACAATAGTTCTGTCATTAACAATTTTTCATGCATTTACATTTAAAATGTCTATATCAGATTGTCCTTTTTGATATTGATTTTAAAATACTTTGTCTTCATTGTTAAAAATGATTCACATTTGTAATTTGATTTTCTTTTGTACGTGCTGTACTTTGAGTTTCCTCAGATCCTAATGGTTTTTCAAGAAACAGATTTATGCCTTTTAATGTAGGATTATGCTATTCAAATTTTCAGCTGTTTGAGTGACTTATTTTTCTTTGTAGTTATTTTTTTTCTTTTTTAAAATCTTTATTGGTACATTAAATATACACATCATGATTGCACTCCATAATGGGGATTTGTACCACTATAAGACACAACTTAATTCTCATTTTTTCCCATAGCCCTACCCACCCTACCACCCTCCCCATATACATAAAATTTGTTTCCTTACTTTTTTGTTACAATCTCAACATTTTCCCCTTTCACTCTATTTTACATTGAGCATTTTCTATTTCACAATATATAACATACAATGCTAGGACTCATTTACATCTTTATTTTCTTTGTAGTTATTTTTTGATAAAAGTATCAATTTATACTTTTTGATACCTGGTAATGTGAATTTGTCACTGCCAGTGATTTTCTTATAATGCAAGGGAATATTTTTAATCATCCCTGATGTCTTCAGCACAATTGTGTCAACATAGGCTGCAGTCTATTCCATTAATGCCCCTGATTTCCCAAGATAGAGTGATCCACCCATGGGGTCCTCGTGGAGTAGTAGCTGCCTTGTGGTGAACAAAGAAGATGCAGGTGTGGACTGGAAAGCCCCTGAAAATGTGCAGAATTTCCACCCAGTGTTGCTGAAACTGCTCCAGAAAGCCTGACGGTGGATCCTCGAGTTCTGAAATCTGAACAATTTAGGTTAGGATTGGAATTTTAGTTTTAACTTAAGAATAGAATATTCATTATGATCTGAATTTGGGCCACTTGAACTTCAAAATGGTCTGAGATTCATATTTAACACTTTTAAAATCCTGAAAGAAACTACATCATCCCTGGGCCAATGTTTCTAGTGACACCGAGATCTGCCTGAAAAAAAACATGGATTAAAACTGTGAAGAAGAGAATCTTTGAAAGTTGTGTGGAGGCCTGGCCAACTTGAGTTACTAGCCCTTGAGAACAAAATAAACTCTTAATTCAAGGGTCCCCTGTCAGTCACATCTCTCCTGAACTGCCTTAAGCAAGTTAAACCTTAACTTAAAGTTAACTGCCTTAACCTGCCTTGTTCCGGGTTCTCCTCTTGTCCACAGCCACCTGTGTGCATTGATGGTTGGTCTGCACTAGGAGGTGATACGGGGAATAATGTCGGAATCTGTGGACACCTCTGAAGGGCCATCCTGTCTTCCAAACGCTTCTTTCACTGAATCCATCACTGAGACTACATACTAACTCGTTTCCTATCGCTCAGTCTTCCCTCGTTTCTTCCCCTTCTGCAGATGATGATCCCCAAGTACCACACAATCATTTTCTTCACTCATTTCCATCTGTTGTCTATTTTGAACACTGGGGCTATTTTCACCTCTACTTATATTTAGACAGGCACTGGATCCACTGAGCTAACTCCCCGGCCAGTACCTCTACTTGTATTTAACAGCTGCCTCAAGTCAGTGGTGCTTTTAAACAGTTAATTCGTGGATAGTTACTAACATGCTGTACTTAACAGCGTTTAGTTCCCTTCCCCTTTTAAAAATAGATAATTACATTAAATAATATCAGTTTAGGTTTTGATACTACTCCCTATTTTAGAGACTCCATCCACTCACTTTATTTTATATTTTTTCAGAATCTGAGATTTTCCCTACATCTAACTCTGAGCGCTATTCTTTCTTCATGAAATTTTTCCCTTTGAATTTAAAGTAGAGTTTGTTTTGTGAGCTCGCATTTAGCTTTATTCATGTGCAAGATCATTATAGGTGAGGAATCTGCCAAATCTGGAGAAACAGAATCTCATTGGATATTAAATCCCAATTTACTAAATATGCCAGAATTTTTCTAATTCTCTGAGATGATGAATAGATGATAATACATTTAATCAGGATATAGGAGATAGATATTCTTATTGAATTTTGGAAAATCCCAAATCAACTGCTTTTGTAGACACTGCCATTTTATAGCACTGGAAGATATCTTTGACATTCATGGATTTTTTTGATATTTTAATATTAAAATTTAATGCAGATTCTAACAATGGGATTTCAGCAAAGGCATTTCAACAACCACATTTCAGAAACCTGCAGAGGAAAAATGACTTTAAGCCTTTTGAGAATACCATAGCCTGGGTACTTTCTGCCTGTCTAAATCAAATGTGCTATTTTAAGTCTACATTTCTTTTTCTTATTCCCTATTAGTCTACTATGCAGTTATTAAATGACACCCATCAGATTTTCTTCCAAGTCTTTTTCAGTCAATTAAATTTTAAAGCAGTTTACTTCTATTGGCCTTTTGGAAACCATTGTTAATTCTCTACCTCTTAACAATGCAGAATAAACCAATGATAAGTAAAAAGTAATGTTAAGTATTTCATTATTTTATCAAGTTGTCTGTCCCAATCATAGAGATGTTGTTCAATCAAGTAATATTTCCTGAATTAGTGTACTTTAAAAATTACTCAGATAATCAGAGTAAAATATGCAAAAAGTTATACATAATTAGAGAATTAAAAACTAAACCATGACCTCTTCCTGTCTACTATAATGTCCTGCATCCAAAATGCTGACCTCACATGCTGTTCCTAGCACAGAACATCAGGCATTCTCAATGCTTTTGCATGGAAATGCTGCTTTCCCAGATGACTGAGTCATTTGCAGTGAACCCTTAGTAATTCCTTATAAAACTCTTAACATATGACCTGTTAACCTTGCTCCAAAATGTCTGCCCAAATTACTTGAAAATATGTGACCACATAAACACTTGTACATAGTTTTCAAGCAGTTTTATTAATAATTTCCAAAAGTTGGAAGTAATTAAGATATACTTTAATGGGTGAGTAGATAAAATATGGTACAATCAGGAAATAGAATATTTTTCAGCAGTAAATGTAAATAAGATGCCAACACAGAAAAACAGAGGATTTTTTTTGTTGTTGTTATTGTTTTGTTTTGTTATTGAGACAGGATCTCACTGGATAGTTCAAGTTCATTGTAAACTCACTATGTAGCCCAAGCTAGTCTTGAAGTCATGGTGATGCTCCTGTATTGGCCTCCCGAGTACTGGCATTCCAGACATATACTTCCATTCCTAGCTCCTTTTTTGTCATTTTATTCTTTTTTTGTAACCATAGAAGGTACAGTATTACTGCAACTGGAAAATTCTATATAATGTGTGATTCTCACCGAATGACACACTATAAAAAGATAAAAGATAAAAAGATAAGAAGATATATGGTAAAAGCAGGAAGGGCTGAGGAGACATTGCACGGGCCCTTCAGAGAAGTGAAAACAATGTATCATCATGGTAAATACATGTCCTTATATATCATTCAAACCCCAGAAAACACACAGCTCAAATAATAAACTAATGTAAACTGTGGACTTTCAGTGAGAATGATGTGTTTGTGTGGCGTCATGGATCGTAGGAAATATAATATTGTGATGAAATGTAGCTAATGATGGAGAGGTGTTTATGGGAATGGACTTCCTCAAGTTATATAGAAACTCTGGACTTTTCAGTCATATTTGCTACCAATGCAACACTGCTGCAAAGAGGTGGATTATTATTCAGAAAATCAATCAAGAAACATAAGCAAGATATAGTTGACTTGTGTCTGCCTGGCAAGTGCAAGATTCTGAATTTGATACTTAATATCACAAAAATAAATACATATACACACACATACAGAGATATTCTTAAGTAAAATAAAAGAAAATCCATAAAGAATGTGGGAAACTGAATGTGTAAATGAAGTTAGAATATGAAAAGTTTCGTGAAATAGGAAGAAAATCTTAAAGGGGATGAAGAACTGGGAGGGCACAGAAAAATGATGGGAAATCAAAATTTTGGTGGTAAAAAGGAAGAAAACTTAAAACAAAGCTTACATATGTAGAGGAGTGGGTGTTGATGGGAGGGCAGAAGGATGGGAAAAAATAAGAATTGAGGTATGTCAGGTATAGGTATAAACATCAATGATGAATGTGATCCTAATGTTTTCCTGTGGTGTACCAATAAATTTAATTTATCAAAAAAAGAATGCTTTAGCCGGGCGTGGTGGCTCACGCCTGTAATCCCAGCACTCGGGAGGCAGAGGCAGGAGGATTGTGATGTGAGTTGGAGGCTGAGCTCAGGGCCAGCCTGAACCACAAAGCGAGACCCTGTCTCAAAAAACCTAAAAAAAAAAAAAGAATGCTTTAATTTACAAACCTCAAACCTCAAACCTCTAGAAGCCAGACCGCCTATTACAAAAACAGATTTTATTTGTGATGTATTATTAATGCTTGTTTGTTTCCTCGCACTTGGATTTTTGAAATGTGGGATTTCACATAATTTTTATGGCAAAATTTGTGAACAATATACAGAGAGAAGACAATATGATTAAAACTAACTCATGTCGACTCATAGTTTACATCAAACTACTCAAGGAAACTTGATGAATTTTTTCTGAGTCTATTTTGTCCCTTAAAATTGCAATGAAATAAGTATCCTCTAAAGTATCTTGAGAGTAATTTAAACTATCTCTAAAACCATTTTTTGAAGCATTATAGAATGATGGCATGGCCGGGGAGTTAGCTCAGTGGTTCTGGTGCCTGTCTTGCAAGCACAAGGACCAGGGCTTGATTCCCAGTAACCACATACAATACTGGGCACGGAGACTCATGCCCAGTAGCAATCAGTACCACAAACCACAGTGCAGGGAGTGGTGGCTCACGCCTGTAATTCCAGCACTTGGGAGGCAGAGGCAGGAGGATTGCTGCACTGTTAGTTTGGGGCTGAGCTCAGGGCCAGCCTGAACTATAAAGTGAGACCCTGTAACAAAACAAAACAAAACAAAAAGAATGGTGGCAAAAACTATTGCAAAAAGAACATGGTAGCTTCCTTATTATTAAGTGAATTAATCAAGATTCTGGTCAAGCCAAATAGGAAAATGTGGTGGACTACTAGAGCAATGTAATAAGTGTTTTGTTTGTTTATAGTGTAACATATTGGTTTAAAATGGAATATGTCAAAGTTGAGTTTTAATGTTTAGTTTGCAAATGCATTCATTAAGAATACAGCCTCTCAGAGACACTGGCTATGTCTCTTAGTTTGATTGTGGTGGTGACATCACTGCCATCCACATTCATTAAATATGCAGAGTTCTGTGTATACCAGTCTTTCTCTATCAACTGCATTTTAATATAATTTTTAAATACTGCAACGAGAATAGCCTCATAAGTACAGCATTTGGAACAATCACCATCCTTACAAACACTAGGGAACCTTGCGGTTTGTATTTAAGAGTTGGGTTGATGCTCTTATTAGTTCACAAGCATGTGGGATAAGATTTAGTTTGTATAGGAAATAAAGTTGTAATTTAAGATTTTCAATTAAAACATTCTTATCAGGGCAAGGGATTTAGCTCTGTGGTTCCAGCGCCTGTCTTGCTAGCACAAGGATCCAGGTTCAATCCCTGGTCACCATGTACAATACTGGGTGTGGAGACTCACCCCAGCAGCAATCAGTACCACATACCACAGTGCTGGGCGTGGTGGCTCACGCCTGTAATCCCAGAACTCTGGAGGCAGAGGCATGAGCATTTCTGTGATGTGAGTTTGAGACTGAGCTCAGGGCCAGCCTGAACCACAAAGCGAGACCCTGTCTCAAGCAAACAAACAAACAAACACATTCTTATCAATATGTGAGAAATTAATGCTTTGATCTAATAATTCTGTGTTAGCAATGAGCATCAGAATATCCAGGATAGTTGCTTCAGATTAAATATGCATGAGATCTTCTCTCCTAGGACTCTGACTTAGCTGCCCCTCTCCTGGTTATTAGGATGTACCCCGTCAATTACAGAGAATGGCTTTTGTAATATGTAGAACTTGTGTGTTTTTAGTATAAAGTTTTGATTAGTAACTATAATACACTTCTTTCTATTAATTATCCATATGTAGTTAGAATGGTTCAGCCTTGGCCCTGTTCCACTTTTTGGGAACTCTAGGTTTAGTAAAAATCGTCTTCAACCTTAAAAGCTTAATTGAATAATTATATTTATGCGAAGGCTTTATGTAATCTCAAGGTAAAAAATTTCCTCACACTTCAGAACATATCAGTTCTATCATAGCACTTAACATATTAATTCTATCATAGCATTATGTGACAATGATATGTTTATAGCATGGCTCAGCCTAGCTTATCAGCTTACAGGGCAGTATTCAAGTATACAAGCACATTTATAAACAGAAGCAATCAAATTACTTTACAAAATTGGTTAAAATGAACATTTTACCTTATAGTGGCATCCCAAATGCAATAAGATCATAGCAATTGAATGCCATGACATTGTGATGTTCAGACAAAGTGAGCTTCACCTGTGTGTGTTGTTTTCTTGGCAGCAATAGCACGTAAAGGGCAATTTTGAGAAAACTCAGCTAATATTCTTGGCAGATATTTAACCTTATGAAAGGAAATCACTTATCCAGGACTTCAGTATTTTCATTTCAGTGACATTTAAAATGGAAATGAGACCATTTTCTCTTCAGATCTTTTGAATATGCCTCACCTCAAAATGAAACTTATTCAAGTGAATTGTTCACATGGCACAAAATCAGAATTATCAGGGAATTTGAAAAGTAGACTTTTTCAGCATAGAATCACACTTGATACTTCTTGTCATAGACATTGACTATAAAAATAGGAACGTTTACAAATTTTGCTCAATAAAATAATGTTTTACAATGCAGTGAATTAATATTTACTTTTATTGCCATAGTCATATGAGATACTTTAGACTACTTCAAGCATGTATTCTGTCTCTAATCTCTAGTACTACGTGAGGAGGACTTACCTATATTATTACGTGTGCATATGGAAATAAAGAGCCAAAAGCTAGACAGCTTTGCGGGGATATGTTCATACTGCTATGTTCCAGATTGCAACAGCAAGGGCTAAGTGCTCAAACTTTTAAAATCAAGACAGTGGAGTATTTCTTGGCTCATATGTGAATTAATATTTCATTACTATCAAGCAACTTAATTTGAAATTATTCTCCGAGGTATTGGTGATGCCATGGCCCATCTTCCTGGCCACCTCTAAACCAGTAAGGTGTACCTTTTCAGGCTGGTTCCTCATCCTGTATCTCAGCCACATGTCATCTCGCATCGGTGAAACTGTAACATTATATTTTATATAACAGGATACCTTGTGGTCTGAAGAAGCAAAGAAAGCTTTTCTGCGAAGAAAAAGTAAGAGAGATAAATAGATAAATCTGGAAAAGAGAGCAAAAGTAAGACCAAGCCACTTACAGTGCTTAATACTAATTTCTTTACTTTTACCTCATTCCTGCTTTGGGCTTCTATGAGGTTTTTTTTTTTTTTTTTTTTTTTTTTTTTTTTTTTTTTTTTTTTTTTTTTTTTTTTTTTTTTTTTTTTTTTTTTTTTTTTTTTTTTTTTTTTTTTTTTTTTTTTTTTTTTTTTTTTTTTTTTTTTTTTTTTTTGAGACAGGGCCTCACTTTGTAGTTCAGGCTGGCCCTGTGCTCAGCCTCAAACTCACATCACAGCAATCCTCCTGCCTCTACCTCCTGAGTGCTGGGATTACAAGCGTGCGCCACCACACCTGGCACTGTGGTGTGTGGTACTGATTGCTGCTGGGATGAGTTTCCACACTCAGTATTGTTATCTGATTACTGGGGATCTAACCTGGGCCTTTGCGCTTGCAAGACAGGTGCTGGAACCACTGAGCTATATCCCTGGCCCTCTATGTGGTACTTTTAAAATTTGGTCTCTTGACCATTTTAGAAGTATTAAAATACCTAAATATTGATTGTTTGTTATTTGTCAAGTGAGGAACAACTTCATAGACTTCTACAGGTGAATTTTACTACTGGCATAGATGTATTTTAAGCTACTGTTTTTGATTTGGTACGAGAAATAAAAATAAATAAAATAAATGTAATAAACTTTTCAATGCACAATTGTTCTGAAAAGAGGTAGAGAAGGATTGAAGGAGTACCTATGGGTATCCCATAAATAAATGATTCTTCAAAGTATATTCTGTTAAAGTTTCTTCTTATACTTTGTGGTCAGTATTTGGCAAGTGAGTTCATAAATTGACTAGCATTAATTATATGCAGATGGGTAATGCATAATAGCAGTATTAAAGAAAATAATTCTTGCCTGAGTGAAAATGGGAGGTTCACAAATACATGGAAAATAGCTCACGTTAATAAAAATAGCTTGACTTTTACTCTGTATGCATTATGCAGTCTTTCTCAGCTTCAATCCATTATCTTTCCTCATTTCAGGTATCATTGTGTTAAGTATCATATCCTTGAGGACAGAGCTTGCCAAATGCCAAAGAAGATTTGATCACAACTTCTGCAGAGAGTGATGATGAGATCAGCACTTTCTGCACTAGACTCATCTGCAATCTCTGTGGCACCTGTTTTGTTTTTTTTTCTGTTGCTTAATTTGACTAATGGTGTTGAGTAGTGTTTTGAAAAGTATGATTTAATGAGTACTGTTGTGATATACAACTTTTGACTTGTTAGGTTCAATTTTAATTTTTCTTATCTTCTCAACAAAATTATTGATCACATTTCTCTTTAATTTTCATAACTATATTTTAATGTACTAATTTACTATTATTTAACTTACTGCCCTCTACTGCAGAAGAAAATTATCAAGTGCTTATTTCCTGAGAATTATACATTTAAGTCAATATTAATGTGTGTATTAATGTATTATCTAGTAGGCGTTCTCAATACAAGAGACAGTGAAAATAAAATGATTAGAAAAAAATAATATATTACACCTTAGACATATAATTTTCTAACGGATTAAATTTATTAAAAAATACCCTAAGAAGCATACAAAAATTCCCAAATTCATTAAACTATATACTGAATCCTTAATCTGACTGAACAATCTCATGTTAGTTTATATTTTCAAACATACTTATAATTCATTCTAAAATATAGAAAACCAACAGTTTTTAGGTACTACATTTTCTTTTAACATTTCAAATGGAGCTCATAAAATAAAGAAGTTATTTTTAAAATATATGATGGGGCCAGGGATTTAGCTCCGTGGTTCGAGTACCAAGCCCAAGGTCCCAAGTTCAATCCTCAATTACCACATACAACAATGTCGGAAGTGGAGACTCCTGCCCACCAACAATCAGCACCACATACCACAGTGCTGGGTGTGGTGGCTCATGCCTGTAACTCCAGCAGATAGGAGGCAGAAACAGGAAGATTGCTGTGAGTTCCAGGCTTGCCCGGGCTACATAGCAAGCTCAGGGCCAACCTGAACTACAAAGAAAGACTCTGTCTCAAAAAAAAAATTATATATATATATATATATATATATATATATATATATATATATATATACCATATATATATAAAACCATATATATATATATATATATATATAATTTTTCTCTATACCCATAGGTTCATTGCTATATTATATTATTTTCCAAATAAGAACTTTAGCTGTTAGAATTATAAATTGCTCTTGCTTTCAATCTTAAAATTTTGCCACTAGCTTGACCTTTGGAATATATACTTAGTCATATGCCTACTTATGTTTCAAGATAATATGTTCAAAAATCAATGTTTTGTTTTTTTAATTTCAAGGACAGTGATCTTTATGTTGTTAAAATAGTAGCCTTAAAGATATCACTTGCGTAGAGTCCCTACGTAGCAAAAGTATGCCTCCTATGTATGTATCACCACCTTTATGTACTATCAAATTGGAAAAAGGAAGAAAAGAGATTATTTACTCCAAGGTAAGATGATAGGTGCTACCTGATTTAGCAGGTGACATTCACACAAATTATTCATCACTGTTCCTTAAGAGTCAAGGCTCAACATGTCTGTGTGAGCCTGACTTACACTGCTGTATGTCAAAATATCATCACTGAACTACAGTTGTCTTTAATCATAGAGAATATGCAGCAAAATGTTGAGAAAGCAATAATCTTGTACTGCAGGATAGTATTGCCACAAATTTAGATGCTTAAGATAACACCTATTTATTTTCTCACACATCAACAGGTTTGGTTTCCAGTCTCTGGTTAGGTCAATATTTATCTGTAGGGTTTTAAACCCGAAACATAAAGTTGCCCAGGACTGCATTCTTACCTTAGATTTGACTGAGAAGAAATGACTTTCAATCTTGTGATAATGTGTAGAATTATTTAAGTTCTTTACAACCTGAACTGAGAACTTGTTTCTTGTACTGGTTTTTGAGAGGGCGTGGAGGAACTGCCTTCATCCCTTGCAGTTCATAAGCTTTCGCTTAGCGGACAAGGGGCGTGTCTTCCCAATATGGATACCGCAATTGTACACCTCGTAGTAATGTAACTCTAATGACATCTGTCGTGCCATCTTACCACGTTTGCTGGCTAGAAGCAAGTCAAGAAGAGGAAGTAACACAGACATGTGAGGACCAGGGCACGAAGCACTGGTTCTACTTTAAAATCTGGCCCTCGCAAAATCCCACATTCCCTCAGATAGCAGGAATCACGCTCTTCCTTTGCCTCTCACCTCTTTGTCACGTTCCTCAACCTCTGATGCCTTATAGATTATTATTTGTGTGAAATGATATTATATAGTTTAAAGGTTTACACAAACAACATTTATACTCTAATTTATGCATGATCCTTATAGTGATGTTGTTTCAATAGACCTTTGTCCTAGTTACCATTTCAGAGACAGACATAATGAAATATCAGTGAAGACAGAATCAAAATATATTCTGTATTTCTTCCTTCCTCGTCAGATGGTATCTCAGTGGCTTACATTTTCAGCTGAAATGCATTTCCCTCTATTTGAGAACAGATGTGAGCCATCTGTTTTTAATCAAAAATCCATATTAAATTACACCTTTAATTCTGATGATAAGTAGGAAAAACATTTAAATGTAATTTGACTTGTGTATATGGTTTTTTCATTAGGTTTCCTCCCTTTTAGATATGTCAAAACCTCATTATCTCGAATGCTGATGATGTAATGGAGAAATTAAGAATCTGTGTAGAATCAAAACCATGAAGAATCATAGAAACAAATCAAAATTAGGCACATATGTGCCAAGAGAACTCTGAAGTATTTTGGGTTCATTTAACATGATACGATCATGTGAGTTTCTCATATTTTCAAGTAAAATATATGTTTAATATAAATTTCTAATTTGCTATTTGTGCTTTTTAATAAATCTTCCTCAGTCAAGAATAAAAATCAGAATATTTATGTATATAATCTACCTAGTCTTTAAAATTTCAAAGGTAATCTTTACACATGCCAGTTTATGTGCATTCCAAGTTTTATGAAAACAATTTAAATCATATGGAGAATTTTCCCTAAATGTTTGAAAACTTTTCTATCAAAAGAAAATTTACTTCTATTTGCAAACAGTTTAGAAATTATACTCCTTTTTCCAAACCCCAATTTCGTCATTATTCCAAAAGCAGCATGGAGGGTGATTTATCTTCTTGCTTGTTAGACCCCCAGCCAGCATAGCTCTGTAGAAAAATTCCAGATTGCACAAGGGATTGAAAGGAAGGGGGGAGTGGATTAACACAGCTGTGAGATACTCCCCTTTGGCAGTTGCGCACAGCTCTCTGGAGAACACGCTGTGGTCCCTTTGATGCCACCTCTATGTTCTGGCTTATTGAAGATATTCACAAATCGATCCCGCAGGCCTGACCGTGGTCACAGGAGTCCTGTCTTTCCAGATTACAGCTAAACATTCATGGAGAATCTTTATCCACAAGACATGACACATTAAATTCTAGCAAAATAACATACTTTGGTTCTGATATTTTTAGCACGTGACCAATATTATATTCATATACTGAAAACCAATAGCCTTGAGTGAAACATAAATTTCAAGGCGTGCATCATTGGAAGCTATAAAAATTTAGTTTGCTTATCTCGGCAGAACCCAGCCCAATTTATGTTCTCTCTGGACAACAAGAAAATCATTAAAGGAAACTGCAAGAAACTTACATCTCATTAAGCAGGGGGATACTGTGAATGTTTCCCCCTCTAGGAAAAATAAGAGGAGAGAGAACTTTGTACAATTTATATACCAGCACCCAAAATCAGACAAACAGAAAGACTCTTATCTTCGTACTTTGGGACATGGGGGGAGGGGAGTGACTATAGGGTTGTGTCTAGAATGTTCATGTTACTGTGCCAAAGTCTGAGAAAATATGAGCTGACAGATAGGCAAAGGACTCAGGGACACATCAGGAGACTTCGCAATGCTTCTGACAAATTAGACAAAGGCTGCTGATGCATCATCAAACAGTTTCTTCTCCTGTAATACACGAAGACGAGGCCTGGGACAGCTCCCAGAGAACAAAAAGCCTTGTACATATGGTACTGAAAGATAGAATGATCAACACGTGGGGGGAAATAAGAAGTAATACCATTAAAATCAAAACTATTCTTTTCATGTTTATGACTTTGAAATTGTACTGAGTCTCCTTACAGACTAGAGATTTGAAGCACTTATTTCTCTCACTGAGATGAGAAGTCGTGAAACAAATAGATGGGTAAATTATATTACATGGCAGAAGGGCATGAGGGTAAGGAGTGAATTCAGTATATACAAGGAAACAGCTAGTGGATCTGTGCATGTAAGGAGTGGGGATACGACTGTGCAACACCAAGGCCGGTTCCTTTGGGATGAAACCCAAGCAGAAAGAGGCAGAGTGAACAAAGCAGCTAGACAAGGAAGCAGCTACAGCTCCAGTCTCAGGGTGAGAACATCCCACTGAGACACCTGTAGTAAGAGAGGCTCTGGTGTAAGACCCTCTGTGATGCACTCTAGGACCGCACAAATCTTGTGTGACTGGGGAAGATGGTCCCTTCATAGTAAGGATGAGGTTAGTGATACAAGATTGTAGTGACTCTTTTAAGCCACTATTCAAGCTGATTCTTTGTCTGTGAAATGAAAACGGATCAAAAGCCAGAGGAGAAGGGTAAGATAATACATCTTATATTTCAACAGCATCAGTCTAGTTTCTATCTTAGATGGAAATTTTTCTGTTTTTATCTTCCCTCAACTATTCATATGTTCACATTACAGTTATTTCTTCTTGCAGGTAATGTTGAAACAATAGCCTCATCATCTTCTAGGAGTCCAGTTAAAACATATGGCAACAGAATACACCGCCATTGTAACATAGCACTATTGGAAAATTCAGGATCTGGGCCCAGGGTCAAGCTAATATTAGCTGAGCCGGAAAATGTTGATATAAATGTCACCTGCTGGCTACTCTTGGATAATAATCATTCAGATAGTAAATCACCTTGTGCAGAGAAAAGAAGAAACAAATATACTCTTAACCTGCTGTCAGGAGAGGGAAGGAAAGAAGTGACATCATGTCACGTTCTTCCCATGATCTTCCAGACCTCTGAGCACTCCACCACGGATTGTTCTGCTTTTCTTGTCCTCTGAGAGGAAGAGTGGACAGAAAGCACAGGCTGTAATCACATTCCTCTGTTCTCAAGAAAGATTCCTCAGAATATTGGTCCTCTTCCACAGAATGTAAATTATCTCTTATGACACGGAAGCAGTGCCAGTACTGCTTTTAAATCACCTGAGATGTCTTTGTCCACCCACAATTATTCTTATTTACTCTTTGTGTTTCCATGTTATCAAAAATAAATCCAGATCACATGCTGCATCTTTGTTAGAAGTTATAACTGAATAATTGAATAAGCCCCATTTCTGTCCCAGTGTGGTTATGTTTCATGTTCTTGCTTTATGTCTGGGTGGTGGCTTTGTCTGGGGAACTATACTATAAGTATAACATGAATAAACCAACTGATAAATACTTACTTAGTGCCATGACTGAGCCAGGAATGACAATTTGTCATGAAGGAATATTGTAATCGCTTCTCCCCAGTGTACTCGAGGGTTTCCTAAAAAAAAAGAAAGGATGAAAATAATTAAAATTGTGCATCTATTATTTGGCATTTGGATTTTCTCTCTTGTCATGATCAAAATATTCAAGAAATCTTTCGCTCTAAATTCTCTTCTGCATTTGATGTTCTCAGAGTTGGGGGGTTTAATTGTTCCAATATAATGTACATAAAGGTTAATAATTATTTTAATTTTCATTTTCCGATGTTATGTAAATTAGAACATCTTTTCATATGCTTATCACTTGCACTCTTACACATATACACATACATACATACTACATACATGGGTGAAAAAAAATTTTTTTTCAGTTTTTTGAGACAAGGTCTTGCTTCATAGTTCAGGCTGGCCCTGAACTCACTATGTAGCCCAAGCTGGCCTTGAACTCACAGGAATCCTCCTGTCTCTGCCTCCCAAGTGCTGGCATTTAGGTGTGAGCCACTACGCCCAGCACTGTGGTATGTGGTTACCAGGATTGAACCTGGTACCTTTCGAGGCAGGCACTGGAACCACTGACCTAAATCCCTGGCCTTTCAGTGAAATTTCTTTTAAGATATTTGATACATTTTATGTTGGGTTAATTTTCTTCCAGCTGAATTTTAATGGTTTACTATATTACAAAAATACTTTACTAATATCCTTTGTAAGTATTTTTCTCAAGCTGCAGACTACTGTTTTTATTCTCTGGATTATATCTTTATTACTGTATAAATTGTTTATTTAAATGAACTCTAATTTACCAAGTCTTTTTTTGAAGGACTATGCTATTGGTGTTCTATTCAAAAGTCTTTACAAAATACAGTATTGTTTAAATGCATAAGAAATTTAGAGTGGTCAAATTTCTGTACTTTACTTAATGTTACTTAATTAAGGGTGGATTAAACACAAAAATTTTAAAAATAATCATTATACTCTATTGGCTCCCCTGTAATCAATTCAATATGCAAATATATGATCAATTTACATAATATCATATTGGAAATTCTTACAAGCATTGGACTGTATCTATCTACTGTGTATTATTAGGATGGAAGTACAAGCACTCATTTTGTGAATTTCAGTGCGAATGAGGTGGTGCTGATCACATGTTTTAAGTGGTTTTCAATTAGTTTATTAGATATTATCAATCACTAATTATGCTAAATATTCTATCACTGGGAAAGTGAAAGCAGTTGAGACAAAAGAAATTTTCTTGGTTTCAATTAAGAAAGATGTACATATAAATCATCTGTGGGTTTTTACTTATTTAACAACACTATGAGTCAAGGTCATCAAGTCATCCACTGAGAAGAACAAACATTGCAAATTTACTTTCAGCTGTTCCCAGAGTTGGATTGGGATCATATCCTGTCTACATGATAGGAAGATGTTTTAAATATTTATCAAAGACAGAATTTCTGAAAATGGAGGCCAGTGAACAGATCAATCATGTTGTCAGTGAAGTTACTAGTACTTGCTAATTGCCAGCTACATTTTATTATACAACCAGTTAGTGTTTCAGGAAAAGTAGATAATAGTAAAACTAGCTTGCTATAGAAAAGAAGCACAAAATTAAGTAGATGCAGGAAGTACCACTCCTTTCTTTCTTTATTGTGTCTGTATTTTCTTTAATTCATTATTATTTTTTAATGGAAATTTGGTCTTAGGTGTCCAGTGAGTCTGAAAAAATCAAGACACAGAGAGGCACTCCCTGGATATGAAATGATAAGAGAAAATAAAAACTTCTAACTTGATTAGTTCTCACCCTCTGTTGTCAATTTTTTTTTTTTTTTTTACTTTTGGACAATGATTTTTGAGATTTTTATTTTTTTATACATTTTAAATTATCTTTATTGGTACATTATGAATACACATGATAATCTCGTTCAACATTAAGAGTTTACACCAGAATAGGACATGACTTGATTCTCATTTTTTCCCTTTTCCCCTGGCCCTGCATCTCTCCGCCCCCTATATACACAATCTTTGTTTTCTTTTTTCTTTATTATTACTACATTCATTTTCCCCTCGTTATTTACCCTTACACTATTTCCTTTAAATATTGTCTACTTTGCAATATCAGCTATACATACTACAACTCATTTACAACTTCATATTCTCAATGTTAATCACTACCTGAAGTTCTTAGCTGAGTTTCACAGGTCTTTTGACTTATACATTTTAAAAAATAATTATTTATTGAATATGTGATATTCCTATTTTTTCCATCAACTTATTTTCTTTTGGTTTAGTTCATTTTCAAAAACTTATGGTTTATAATGCATTGTTAATAGAATGATTAAAATGTATTTAAATTTTTTGCAAGTGTATAAATTGACAAGTCACTGGTAATTTCTGGCTTTCTTCCAAATTCTTTTTTTCAGGTAAACACAGATAAAGAAAGAACAACATAAAAGTGATTTTCTTATATCCACTCTTTCAAATAAAAGCTGATATTATTCAGTATCTTTTGTCTTTCTCCTGTCCTTTTGGAAAAAGCTTCCTTTTAAACCAGAATGAAATACAACACATCAAAAAAGATAACAGAATAAAAATGCATGTGATGTGCAAATGTCCAGAGCAATAATTAAGTCTATATTTCATACTTTAATCATTTCAAATTTTAATTATTAAAAAGTTGTCAATTGTGTATATGTGACTGTTTATTAGCAGAAAAATCTATATTTTCTATTGTACCTATACCTATAAACCTCAGAGGCATAAACTCAGTGTTTTGACACCATAACTAAAACTAAGAAAAGTAGGTTTTCCACTTTCTGTTGAGTAAAAAACCAAGCTGTAAGATCAAATAATGTTGTCTAAATGATTAAAGAAACAACACCTCCTCTTTCCCTTCTGTATACATTATATACATAAAATGAAATTGACAAAGACTGTATATATTATTTTTATGTACTTACTCAGACACCAGACACTATACATATTTCCCAGTTTTCATCTCCTTTGGTTCATGAAAAGTTCTGTATGAAGGATATACAGATCATATCCCCATTTTACTGTTGAGAAATTGAATATTAAAATGGAAAATCCATTTCCAGTTTTAATGGTGGCAGTAAGAAGAACTATGATTCAATCTAAGTATTCTTTTTTTTAATTATCTGTATTGGTACATTAAATATACACATCATGATTGCACTCCATAATGGGGATTTGTACCAGTATAAGACACAATTTAATTCTCATTTTTTCCCATAGCCCCACCCACCCTACCACTCCCCCATATATATAAAATTTGTTTCCTTACTTTTTTGTTACAATCTCAACATTGTCCCCTTTACATCAGAATCTATCTGCTTGCCTAGTGCTGCTTTTACCAAATCAGGTCCTCCAAAAAATAATAGATTGAAGCTGAACTCACAAAATGATTATATGTAAAGTGGCTTTTTAGCTAATAATGAGCTTATTTGTGATCATAAATGTCTTCCCTATTGTTGGTTATATCACAAAGGTCATTACAAGTGACATGAGACGTTGCAAGAGACACATTGACTAGAATTTAATACTTCACATGGTAGCTATTGCTAAACTTTTACTATTAATATAACCAAAGTTTTCAGGAATTTCTATCTTTGACTTTTCTGCCTAGCCATACAGTTCATGACCATGCGTATCTGCCATTGCTTACGTGTGTGCCTGAGCTTTCCTCGATATGTCCATTTTAGGTCTTTCACTGGGCAGATGGAGAGAGGCTCCAAGATTTGTGCCTGATGTCCTTATACCTGTGAAAGGTCATTCTAAACGTATGTCTCTTGGTGGCCAGGTGCAGAGTAATGTTACTAATACCCCGCAGTTCTCATGACACTTCTTAGGAGTTTCTTTGGGTGAGTATTATTTATGGTTTTACTTTGTGTTCTTTAACAAGAAAAGAGAAGAAAACTTGACAACTTGTAACTTAAAATCAATACAGATAATAACTTCCTGCATAGCAAAGTTTGTGATGGCTTTATTTTGTAATTGTTAATTAAGAATTAGACAGACTCTTCCCCACCAAATAAAACCATGTTTCCTGTATGATTCTCCCCTCTTTCTTTCTTCCATCATATTTCAGTTTTTGGTCGGCTTGTCTGCCACCCACACAGAAAATCATGTTGGATTTCCTATTATTACTTGGCTAAATAAAGTCACTGAAACAGACACAGGAGGAGGGAAGAACCCATTTATTTCACAGTGTGAGAGTGATGGTTCAATATTCAGAAGAGAGCAGTAATAGCATATATGAAGTGAATATTTTCAGTCATGATTTTGATTTGAAAGATTTATCTCCTAGAACCTCAGCATTTTTAGAACAATGTTAAATGAACTCAGGAGTAGAAAAAAATGTTTTTAAATACAAAAAAAAAAGAAAAAGAATTCTCATTATTCCTATGTAGAAATTTTCAATATAATTAGTAATTTAAAGAGACTAGTCCACAGGATTACATGATGGAGTATATCTCTTTGGCTTAACCTCATGTAACTGCTTCAGTAGATTCTTAAATACAAGGTATATTTAACTACTGCAATTGTATTGTGTAATTTATGACTTTGCTTTGAGGCAGGACACAAAAAAACCATAATGGTCCTTCCTTTATGGCTTAAGCTAACATAAATGTGAAATTTATTCTGAAGAATGCATTAGCTACATGTTTTTTCTTTCTTTATCAAACAAAGCAGTTACATTAAATTTATACCAATTCCACACATTCATTTATACATTCATGCCCCTACATGTCTTCTAACTTCTGGGACATTTGTTCAGTGCAAAAATTAAAGATACAGTATGCCTAAGAATTACTGCAATTTGAAGATTCCTCTGGGTTAGTTTTCCAATTGGCCTGGGTTGTGTGGGGTGACTGACAGGCCACCATACCTATTGTCCTAGCAATGCTACTTTGAGACCAATGAGAGCTGGTTATCTCAGCCCACTTGGTAGAGAAGTTCTAGATACTTTGTTAAATAAACTAAGAAGTTACAGAAGGGAAACTTTACTGCCCACATTTGTATTTATGTTACTACAGAGCAATGTTGGTGACTCCGACTGACTTCTACTAGGAAAGTAAATTTTTATATAAGATTTGTAAATTTTTATACAAAATCATATGTATCTGTGCATAAAAAATATATGTAATGCAAAAAAAAATCCATTATTTAGACCCCTAAAATTTCTAATTGTATCTCACTGTGATAATTATCATCCTATTGCTGAGTTTTATCCTCTACAGCTTTATTATCAACACAGAACGTTTAAATACATATATGCCAAATATTATACGATACATATTGCTTTACTAATTTTAGATTTTCTCTAAGAAAGATGTAATGCAAACATAATTTAAAAATCTTATCAGTACTGATATCATCTCTTTGTTTCTTCAAAATAATGCTGACTGCATCATTATCTTTTATCTTCTCCCTTAAGAACAATTTGATTTAAATCTGAATTTCATTTTCACTGTCATTGGTCAAGAGGTTTTGTTTATTCCTATTGTTTTAAGTTGAATAGATTATGCTTATGCATCCCAATTTTCATGTGCCTTTAATTAAAGGCATATTACATTGTGGTACTATTATGTATATATTTTTACTTTTCATTAAAGAGTGCAAATACAATATCAGTTTGTACCATTAAGTACAATGCAATAATAAAAAATAAGTCTACAAAACATATTAGACATATATTTGACTATAGTTTATTTTATGAAAAACTTTTCAATGCTTGTCACTTCTTTTTATTTTTTATTTTTTATTTTCTATTTTTATTTTTTTTGAGACAGGGTCTCACTTTGTAGTTCAGGCTGGCCCTGAGCTCTGCCTCAAACTCACATCACAGCAATCCTCCTGCCTCTGCCTCCTGAGTGCTGGGATTACAGGCGTGAGCCACCATGCCTGGCACTTTGGTATGTGGTACTGGTTGCTGCTGGGGTGAGTCTCCACGCCCAGTGTTGTATGTGGTTACCAGGGAATTGAACCCAGGTCCTTGTGCTTGCAAGATAGGTGCCAGAACCACTGAGCTAACTGCCTGGCCTTTGTCATTTCTTTTTATAGTGAGCCTATCTGAAAATCTTGCATCAAAAGTTAATAGTATGGTGGAGTTCTTCGGAAAAGAATTAGAAAGTAATAAGAGAAAAGAGTATATATTGCAAACATTTGGAAGGATATAAATATTTTCCTAGTTTAACCCATAATATGTAAAGCATTAAGAAATTTCTTACCCTCCTTCATTTGAAAAATAAAATTTTATTATTTTCATTCATTTTTAAATCTTATTATAGCAAAAGGGAAAATTCTCTAATGAATATATTCCATGTGACTAACAAAATGAGTTTATCATCATTCAAAACCAAATTATGTATGAAACAGAGCTTCATTGATTGTTTAGCTATGTTAGAAACAATGTATATATATATATATATATATATATATATATATATATATATATATATATAAATTTCTTTTTTAAAAGAATATTTACATGCCAAAAAATTCTGCATGGCCATCAAGATCAGACAAATACAGAAAAAAGTGAGTAGACCACAAGACTGTAGAGGAAAAAGGACTCTTCCCTACCTGCTACTTGTAGAAACTTCTGGTCCTTGAATATTCTTTTATTTTAGAAGTGACAATTTCTTTCTGTAATGACAGCTGGCTGCACTGTAGCTTTTCCAACTCTCCAAGAGCCATTTTCAGAGACAACAGCCCCCACCTGTTGTCCTCAGTAGTATGACCTCAAAATCATGAGCTCCATTTATCAGTTCTGTTTCTTTATTCACTTTTCCCCAAGTTGAACATCAAGCCGAGGACTTTGTGCATGGTAGGCTAGAACTCTACCAGAGAGCTATGTCCCCAAACCTCTTTTTGGTCTCCATACTAGACCCCAACTGATATACAACTTTAGTTTAAAAATACCTAAGAATCTCATTCATTACTGTTGAGCGAATAGTTTTGTTTGGTGATATGGAAGTGTACTATTCAGTTTCCACATTAAACATAGTGCTCTATACTGTGTTGCAACTTCCATTCCCCCTGACTTTTGCTGTGGTTAAATGTATCCTTCAGAATGTTGTAGATGTAACCATCACTGCAAGTGTAGAGAACTAGAGCCTTTAACCAGTGATAACACCATGAAGGCTGCATCTCTGTGACTTAATTAAGGCCATTAACTCAGTGGTGTGTTAGTTACAAAAGAACAAGTCAGCTTCCTGGCTTTTTCCTATACCTTTCCACCATGAGATGATGCAACAAGCTTCTCTTTCATGATGCTGGTATCTTGACTACCCATCTTCTAGACCATATGAAATCAATGCACATTCACGTAAATGACTCCATCTGTGGTATTCTGTCACACCACTTGAAATCAGTGGATTGCTTCTCCACTTGGAAAAATCCTGATTACCTGTCAGAAGTTAATGTTGGTGAAGATTCCTTTCTGGTATTTGCTATAACCCCTGTAAGTGGCTGAGGTAACTACACAAATGAGCAGTCATTGCAACACGTGGCCCAGAAGTACCAGGCTCCATCTCTTTCTCTTCTATTTTACAGGAACCTCAGGAATGAAGTGAAGCATATCTTATTCACTGGAATCTGAATATAAATACTAAATACTTAATAGAGATTATTAGTTTAATAAATGAATAAATGTTTCAGGGGTTGAGCTGTATTTTCAAAGTTATGGTTTCCATCTTTAACAAAAATATAATATTCTCACAAAAATTTGAGATTTAATGAAATAAATAAATAATTTATTTAGTATCAGTCTATCTGATGAAATAGTGTATCACCAAGGTGCTATTCATTTTTTACCTGATATACACATTTGGCTAAATATTCTATACTTGTGTGACAACTGTAGTGTGGATAAAATACTTCTTGACTGACTGAATGTTTAAAATTCCAGGGAAAAAATTTAATGTCTCAAACAGTACCATTTTACTTATTTTATTCTGTGTGAGGTGTTGGTTTGAATATTCAGACATGAATCGTCTTTCAGCCATCTAAGATCACATCATTATGGAGATACGGTTCTTTTTTGACACATGGTGAAAGGTATATATAAATACCTGCAATATTGAGCTATTATAACGTTTGATTTATTACCCAGTGGAAAATATTAAGTATTATAATATGTTTAGAACAGTGCATATATATATTTAGGACAAGTATATACATACATACATATATATATATATATACATTATATTTGTATTGACTTTAAAAAATCTTAAGGCTATATATCTCATGTCACTTGATGGATGGAGTCCTCCAATTGTTGTAAGTATAACTGAGGCATAGATTCAGGGTTCATGATTTAAGAGCAGTGAAACATACTTTGTCTCCCAACAAGATATGCTTGGCTATCTTTTGGCTGACTCTGTTGTGGACTCAGGAAAATACCAGCCTGAAGATCACACTTTAAAAATTACAGTGTTTCAGTAGAGGAAATAGTGTCTATCCATTTTGGACAAGTCTTCAGTTTTGTGGCCTTGGAATACAAATATCTCATGCACAGATTTGGACGGATAATTTGTCTTATAAATGGTGGGTTTGGTTCTCAATATATTTGAATGCATTTCAGAAAGAGAAATGCTTGGAATATTATTTAAAAGGAACTTCTGAGTCCTGAAAGACCAGTATTTTACAGTCACATTCTCTACACTCAACCTAATAGCTAGGAGAATAATGGTGGTATAACTGAATATTAAAGCACATACAGTTTTGCTTAAATGAAGAATACAACAATATGGAAACCTTGTGATTCATTCTGTAAATATTTAGCAAAATTAATACTTTTTGTTACTTTTCTTTGTTTCAGTTTAGAAGCAAGGATTACATAAACAATAAATCACTTTCATAGTTGAAAAATTTCACAATCATTTTTATGATTATCAAAGGAAATATTGTCTAACTTCAAGTTTTGTTGATTTTGGGTCAACTCACTGTTCTTACTAGTAAAGACAGAGGACTAGGTGAGATTTCTGGGAGACAAATGTAGATGAAAAAGATGGGATCTCAGGAAGTGTGACCACTGAGTCATTCACTTATCCTTCAAAGAAAGGAAAAAAATAACAACTATAACTGAGCGTGACATAGTAAATAATGAACCTTTGTTCTCTGTTTTTCTAACATTCAGCCTGTTGTGTTTCATCTGATGTGGCACTAAGATGAGCAATGATATCTCCCTGGCTATTCTCAGGACAGGAACCGATCGCTAAGGCTACCAATAAATGACTGGAAAATTGGAAATGACTTCAACACTACTCATTTCCAGGAAGGTTGATAGGTTGAAAGATGAGTTAAATTGTAGTAAACAGTAATTTAACCAATCAGCCTCCATATAATTCTCCAAAATATGAGACTTGGTGAGTATCATGTTGTCACATGTAGAAGCGTAGAACGCTTGGGCTCTTTCCCCTGTGCCTTGCTTCATTCGGCTCTTCTATCTGTTTGAACTTCTGAAAAACTTTGTTCCTGTGAACTAATTATGATAATATTATAAGAATATTAATGCCGAGAATGACTGTTCTAATTTGTAAACATTAAATGAAAAAGACACCAAATTCTTTTATAGTGTCTATGGACAAAGGCTTTTGTTCTATTTTAAATGCAAATAGTTGTAGACACAAACATATCCTTTGACATTCACTGTCAAATACATATACACTGACTTTTTTTCTACATTTCAACTTGTTTAATTATAATTACCATAAAGTTACCCACAAATGCAATGGAAATGTAAATATTGCACTCTTTTCTACTTTACTTTTTTTTTTTTTTTTCTTTTTTTTTTTGAGACAGGGTCTCGCTTTGTAGTTCAGGCTGGCCCTATGCTCAGCCTCAAACTCACATCACAGCAATCTTCCTGCCTCTGCCTCCCAAGTGCTGGGATTACAGGAGTGAGCCATCATGCCCAGAACTGTGGTATGCGGTACTGATTGCTGCTAGGCATGAGTCTCCAAGCCCAGTGTTGTATGTGGTTGCCAGAGAATCAAACCCGGGCCCTTATGCTTGTAAGACAGGCGCCAGAACCACTGAGCTAACTCCCAAGCCCTCTACTTTACATTTAATCATAATTTATTTGAACTTGAATATTGCCACAATGTACCTAGAGCCCTGAGTGATTAAAAGTTATCCATTTATCATGTGGAGAAAAATTATGAACTGTTTTATACATTCACTTAGTGATGCAACATGTTCTTTATAAAACTTTAGCAGTACTATAAATTTAAATATTTTAATATGTAGTACCCATATTAGAATTTTATTGTGTTTGTATTTACAGAGAAAATCTACACATGAGTAAAAACTAAAAACACCTTGTTTGTCTGTTTAAAAATGTTTTAGGGGCTGCAAGATTGGCATAGTGTATAAAATGGTCTACTGTGCTTTTTTTCCTTTATTCTTCTAGAAGCCTTCATTTTAAAGATAGAATTCTATTAAACAGTTATACATCTTTCCCCCTTGGCTCGGTTATGGCTGAGCACTCTTTATCAATCACACATGTCAACAGCAGGCACTCTGATTCAAAGAGCAGTCAAGAGGCACCAGAGTCAAGTATACATAGGCTTAATCTGGTGTTTACTAACTGTTCCTCTGAGAACTAAGAAAAGAAGGCAGTTGCTTTCTCTTTGACATGCGTAAATGTGCATTCATATATTCTGTTATGCAAAGGATCACTTTTCCAAGCTCTGTATAAAATATCTTTAGAAATTATGTTTCTCTCCTCTACTTAATACAAATCTTGAACTACATTGACATTTCTGAATATGAAAAGAGCAGCAATTTTAAAAGAGAGGGTAGAAGAGGTGCTGAGATTGAAATTAACAGAGCAAATAAGGCAATGACACATTTGCTTTCCCTTTTTTTCTTACTTCTAAAGTATTGACCAGGCTCAGTTCAGGACTCCTACCTTGCAGTAGCTCACTCGGCTCTATAGATTGTGTGTTTTAGTTTCCCGACTTCTCTCTGTCTGTTGAATGATCCTTTTATTTATTTATTAATTTCCTACTTCCCATTGTGCAGGCTGCAGAGAAGTGGATTCCCGTGCTATAGTGTCCACCACATTTTCAGCAGGAAGTTTCCTTCTATTCACAATCAGTGTTTTATTTTGTGTTTACAGGATCAAACCTAGTGGCTTGGGATTCATGTAGAAATGTTTTCACCTAGAAAAACAGGATGCATAGAGAGTAGTCTCAAGTATTTTAGCTGCAAGGATTATCTCATCATTCCTGTGGTGGACTCAAAAAGACACCTGGTTTGCTAAAGATGGTATTAAATTAAAAAGAAAAATAGAAGCCATAATAGGGCAAAGCAAGATTTATAAGTGGAGCATAATGGTGTAATTCAGTTAGAACACAGTTAAAAAGAAAATAGTCCAGTTATTGTTACCAAATTTTCAACTGCAGTCTTGCGTCTGTTAGGTGTTAGAAAATAAAACATTCTATAGGTAGTCATTAAGAAAGGTGTGACTCAACTGAGTCTGTGTTTTCCCATAATTGCAATAGTTTTTAATCAAAATAAATAAATACATAAACAAACAAACAAACAAATCGGTACAGTATGTTCCTTCTATTTTGATTAAAAAATAACACATGGGCTTATGTGTCAAAAAGCTTTCATGTATCTGGAAGAGGATAATCATGCATGACTCTTGTAATTAAACTCTAGGAAAAATGTGTTGACTTAAAAGAATTAAAGATCTATTCAGATTCAGCCAACAGCAAATGTTGATGAGGCTGTGGAGAAGAAGGAACCCTTCTCCACTGTTGGTGGGACTGTAGACTCGCACAGCCTCTGTGGACAGCAGTTTGGAGATTCCTCAAAAAGCTAGGATGGGAGGTCCCATTTGACCTGGCCATTGCCCTGCTAGGTATATACACAAAAGAATCAAAAGACTCATATCACAGTGACATATGTGCACCCATGTTTATAGCAGCCCAATTTGTGATTGCTACTTCTTGGAAACAACCCAAGTGTCCATCAACTGGAGACTGGATAAAAAAGCTGTGGTTCTTCTACAGAATAGAGTATTACTCTGCCATAAAAAATGATAGGTTTGAATCATTTCTACTTAAATGGATATACCTTGAGGATATCCTCATAAGTGAAATAAATAGGGCACAGATAGGTACATATCACATCTTTTCTCTGGTATGAGAAAATAAAGATGTAAACGAGTCCTAGAATTGTATGTTATATATTGTGAAATAGAAAATGCTCAAAGTAAAATAGGGTGAAGGGGGAAAAATAATGAGATTATAACAAAAAAGTAAGGAAACAAATTTTATGTACATGGGGAGGTGGTAGGGTGGGTCGGGTTATGGGAAAAAAATGAGAGTTAAGTTGTGTCTTATACTGGTACAAATCCCCATCATGAAGTGCAATCATGATGTGTTTATGTAATGTACCAATAAAGATTTTTAAAAAAAGAATTAAACATCTAAGAATTATTTTTTAAAGGCTTTGTAAGGATTATCAAAACAAGCATTGCATAATACAAAAATATAAACAATGACAGTGCATACAAATGATTTAAATTACAGTTTTGTGCATAAATATATTGAATTACAATATTCTGCTTGCTAGTACTTTAAGAACATCCCAGGGATCACCATGCTAATGTCTCCCACCACTTATCTCTTTCACACATGCTGAGTGTAAAACAAGCTTACACAATTATCACAGACAACACTTCTCATTAGCATTAAAACATACTGGATAATGCCACTGGATTTTTTTTTTCTTTATAAAGGTTAAATTGTTTTTTAGTGGTGAAACACTTACATTAACAATGGATTTGTAATTGTATTAAATTAAATGACTAATTCATTCAAGGGAATTATCTACAAAGACAGCCACAGGAGCTTAAGTAGTAAATTCAGACACAGTAACAACAGTCATCAACTGAGATCACTGGAGTATTACTCTGTAATATGTAGTATAACATTACTTATTGTTTTTTGTCATTCTGTTGGCTCTTCATCTGCAAGTACATTACATCTATGGGTATGAATACATTTAATTATAATCTGAGCTTTCCTATAATATTTAAACGTTTTCTCAAGTATGACGTGTTTACAACTGACATATTAGAAGTATGACTAATAAGTTGGAAAATATCTGTCTATCTGTTTCAATTATTTTCTGATTTTAAATTCTTTAAAATAGTTAGACAGCCAGGTGAGTAGGTACATTAGTAAATACAAAGACAGCTACATAGACTATAGTTTACTTGTATTTGTCCTGATGCTTATTTTAATGTATTCTTACATTAATCAAGGTGTACAGATCATTTTGAATGGAGTCTATTTCTTATCTCAATAAGCAGATTTAAACACAGAAATGTTTAGTATCCAACAAAAATATTAATACCATTCTATCCATATTATTATCACTAATAACACCATTAGTCATAATATTATTTGTCAGAAAAATGCATTTTTGTTTCTAAAGACATTACATACTGATATATTGGTGACCTAGACTGCATGTTTCTCCAAAGTTCATGCACTGAAAATTTAACTACCAATGCAAGTAGCTTTGAGAGGTAAAATCTTTATGAAATGAGTATGTCATTTGGACTCTGACCTTATGAATACATTAAAGCCATTAATATGAGAGTGACTTTGTTATACAAAAGTTGTTTTCCCTACGATCAGTTTGCCCTGTCCCATCAATTTCTCTTCCATATGATATGTTCTACCACATCAGGGAGGAAGGAAGACCTCTTTGAACTTGGCCCCTAGATCTTGTACTTCTTAGATTCCAAACTGTGAGCCAAATTTTTTTAATTATAAAGTATGATTGCTATTTATAACAGCAACATAAAAAAGACTAGAACTATGGTTGTAATTATTTTGAATTTGATTGGTTTAACTATGCCTTTTGATTGTTACCATGTGAAATAGGCAAACTTCTCTATCTCTTCTTGACTTAGCTTCATCATCTATAATGAGAACAAAAAAAAAACTAAACAAAAGAATAAAATAATGATCCCAATGTCCTTTTTGTAGAGTAGAATCTCAATAAATAACATCTATTCTTAAGTTAATATTTCATAGTCATACCAGCATATTGGAAAACATGTAACTAGATATTGAGTGCTCCCCTGAGTTTTCATTTAAGTAGCATAAAATAAAATTGAATGCATTTAATTTATTAGAGCATACGTTTCTTGTGTTGGGGAAATCAGAGTTGGAAATCTAAGAAACAATGGAGGGTAAGAGTAATAAGAACACTTTCTTAAGAAAGACAAAGAGAGAACAAGAGAGATAGGAATGTGAAGAAGCATATTTTTCAAAGAAAGTTTTGTAGAATATAACCACGACGTAGGTACAAAATCACAAATTGGGTATATGAGAGTTAAAACTGTGATAACTCAATAAGGTGACAAGTGTAGCTACTTAGGTAATACACATCCAACAGGGAAGCAAGTCACGCAGCAAGTGCACATGGAGAAAACAAAGATCTTCAAAAAAAGATCAATTGGGAGATCCTAGTCATTCGTTGAGGTGACTGATGACTAGCTACACTTTATTGGACCAAGTGATACCCATAATAGTATACTGTTTGTCTCCTCAGAAGGCAGATAGGCCTGGTCACCTGTCTTTATCTTGAGGCCTGGCATTCAGTGGATGCACCTCTAGTCAGTCACAGCTGTAATGAGATCTCATCTTCTGCAGTGACTCTTTTGATAGCCTATCTCTGATTGCCTGTCATACATCTACCTAAATTAGCTATCTACAGTAGTGTCATACATGTTACATTGCTCATAAATTCTTGTTGAAATACAGTAGACTTATCTCACTTATTTACCTATGTCAGAAAGGCAAACATAATATCCACATTTCTATGGTAATATCCATTTTGGGAATGGGATTAAGCATAAAACGGAATCTCATTCTCCACGATAGAATGTCTGGTTTGGTTCCATGTACGTCATAAATGCATGTCTAACTTATTTTGATCTACTCTTCATGTGTTAGTAACCTGTTAGATGTGCCCAGTCCAGAATACCAAAGAATGGGGTCTAGGACAAAGGAGCTAAAAAATAGGAAAAGTTTCATTAGAAAAATCCCCTGAGGTACTGGAGGGGGTCATGACAGCAGGTTGCCACTGAGGCTCTGTGTCTAGGGCTTTTTATACAGTAAAATGACATCACAAGTTATTGTGAGTCAAAATACAACCAACGTGGGGGATTACAAATCCAGTCGGTCAGCTCATACTGATCTGATGGAAACACAAAGTACTCAGTAAGGATACACAGCACACATTCAGAACAAAGTGTTTCCAGAAGGGGGAGGAGTAAGGGTCAGAGTGTTCTGATCATCTGTCTCGTGTCCATTAAGTTGTTTCTATGTGTTTGTTGCATTCTTTAGGGTTATGGTTTGGACCATGCTAGTTACAGCAGAGCTCTGGACTACTTACTCTTTATCTCTAGAAGACCCATATCTAGTCAGCACAGGCCTGATTTGTTTCATTTCTGTTCTGACATTCTGACACTGTCTCAAATTTGATCCATTTACAACTTCCTATCAATCTTTCTAACTCAGCAATCTGTAGTATTAATGTGGTGCTTAGCATCCCAGATATAGAAAGAAAGTGTTTTTTATTTGATTCTTTGAAAAGTAACATTCATTCCTTTAGGACGGAGGCACAGTATCAGCACATGTATTTCTGTCGTGGTATTCAACTAAGAAGAGGGCAATTAAAATATGTTAAGTGCTATCAATTGTCAAAAATTATTTCATAATGTCCTTACATATTCATTGAATAAGTATCTCGACTCTGGGCACATGGTTCTGGTAGTTAAGTATGGTAAAAAAGAAAAAAGTCATCATTGTGTGTGCTTATTCCGGTGTTGAGTATTTCAGACAACGTTCTATTATGGCTTTTCTCTGACTATGAATCCTGTCTTTTCAGTTCAAAAGCCCCCTGCAATCTGAGAGTGCGAGGAAAGCATACACTGGGGAAGTGAGTTGCCGGACCATTGAAGTTCAATTTAACCATGCAAAGCTACTCTGGAGAGACGGGGCTGCTCTAGTCTGTGCAGATATCTATATCCCTGAGCTAGTAGGAGGTACAGGAGAGTGATGACAGAACCGTGGGATACTTTTGATTCACAATAAGATATTGCCTCTTTTAGAATGAAAAGCCACCTGTTGTTTGTCAAAAGGTACTACTTACTGATTACTGCTTTACATATTAATGCAAAGAACCCTTGGTGGTAGTCTCTTATGCAGCTGTGGAAAGTCAGTCTTTCACCTGTCTCCAGTAAGGCCAACTTAAAAAAAAAAAAAAGAAAGAAAAAAAGACAGAAAAAAAACCCTATTTGTACAGCCAGCAGAGATTTCCTCTTTCTTTACAGAGATCAGAGCTGTCTGCTGGGGGTAGCTACGGGGTGAGGCTATGGGGAGTATTGAGTTGCTTATTGCCAAGCACAGACAAATGCTAATAAGATTCATGCTGAGAAAAACTCTCACGCATCAGGGTGCATCATTGCAGACATTAAGCTGAGACTGTGAATTGCTGTTAGCCAAAACTGGAGAAAGGCTAGCATGCATTGTGCCAAGAAATAGCTCTTATCACCATGTGAATGGATGTCTGGGGCATGAGGTTTGTTGTTTTGTTTTGGAAATGACTTCCACAGCAAAAGTTATCTGGTGACTATGTAAATCTATCAACCTGTAACGGAGGTATCCTTATTTTAGTGAGTAATTTGCTGAGAAATACAACATCCTAAAAAATAACTATACGATTTAATTATGCTCAAAAGTATAAAAGCAGGCCCATTAATTATATTCATAATAATCTAGTGTTTGCTGTAGGAGGTTCTGAATCTTAATTAAATGGGATAAATATGAGACTGAAGAAAGTCTGGACAAAGATATTCTTTGGTTTTTCAATTGAATATTATATAGATCATAAAGAAATAAAATCTACCCACCTCATTTTTTGAGAATATAGAAACATGTCACATTTATAAGTGAGGCAATTTGAAAGAGGGAGAGCCTCAATATTTTGTATGAAAAATTAAGCAGGTAAGAGCAAGTGATATCTACAAAATCAAAATTAACTGACTATAATTGAATGATCCTCTTTATTATAAGACTGCCTCTTGATGGGTGCATCTCTGTTCAAGTGCATGTGGAAGAGTTCAAGGTGTGTGATCAGTGAAATGCTGAGGAAATTAAACACCATGGATTCCTCAGTGGTGCTTCAGAGGCTCAAGTTTCAGTGTGGTAATGAGCATAGTTCACTGTAACAGTAGTAACCACTGAGGAAGCATCACAAAAACATAAAAATATTTTTTTAGGTTTTTTTTTTTAGGTTTTTTTTTGAGACAGGATCTCGCTTTGTGGTTCAGGCTGGCCCTCAGCTCAGCCTCAAACTCACACCACAATCCTCCTGCCTCTGCCTCCCGAGTGCTGGGATTACAGGTGTGAGCCACCATGCCCAGCACTCATAAAAATATTTTTTAACTTGGAAAATTCTGATTCAATGCACCTTTTTAGAGAGGTCAAGTAGAAATTCTTAGAGTTAGGCCAATTAAGATTGTGAAACTTGAGAAATTTAAATGATATCCTATGCTCCTTGGGCAACTGGCTTTCTTTGGAGGAATGACTTCACTTGCCTGTGCTTTGCTTTTCCTTTATTAAAGCAGATCTCAGCCATCATTAAAATTTCAGACCTGTAATAATGTGTGCACTTTAGGTACCAAGAGAGAATTAAATTCTCCCTTAGCTGTTTCACAGTTCAGAAAGATAGTAACTATTTCATGTTTTTGTTGTTGTGTATGTGTGTGAGGCGTGTATGTATGTGCAAAATAGTGATTTGGAAATGTTCTGCCTGGAAAAACTGCCTGATAATCTCAATGTATTTTGGAGGTTCTCAGTTATATTATGTTACTGCAGTTTTTACACTTCAAAAGAAAAACCTTGTTAGCATTTAAGACACACGGTTTTGTTCAGAAGAAAATTTTAATCTCAACCTTTCCCCCTAAATTAAGTTACTTATTCTAAAATACAAGTAGGGTCTGTATGCTTGTACATGCTATCAAGAAATAGTACTGTTACTACAGAAGACATCTCTGAAACAAAGATGGCTGAATTAAAATGGAGAGAAGGAGGTTGTAATGGCTGGTATGAGCTCCTGGAGAAAGACAAGGGAATATTGAAAGGTAGGGAAGTGGGTCAGTATGACTAGGCCATCTGTGTTTGCTAATTGTCACAGACCTAAATTAGGTTTATACCCTGACATAGGGACTAGAAAATGCTTTTTTCTATCTTTCTTTATGTTTGTATTTCAAAGGAATGATCCCAAAGCCTTTGAGAAAGACATTTCTAAGTTATATATTTATATCTTAATGGGATAGAGAAATAGTAATTCCAAATTTTCTAAAACACATGATACCTGAAATGGAAGGTTAGAGACCTATGGAGAGGAAGAAGCTTGTCAAGAGTTCAGCCAACTTTATAGGAAATTGCAAACTGACAGAGAAGATGAAAGAAGAAGACCAGAAGATAAGTGTCATGGATTTCAGGTTCTTTCCATCTTAATTCTCAGAAATTTTTTTTTTTTTTATAAACCTGAAAGAAGGAATATATAGAGAAAGAAAGATCAGAAATGGTCTCTGAAAACTATAATTGGGAAATAAAGTTTTCATTATTTTAAAATACAGAAAAACATAAACAGTATTATTTATCACTTATCTTAAAATTTATAACCATTATTTGGGCTCAGGATGGTTCATCCCAAATATAACTGGAGAACCAGAAAATGCCATCCAATATAATTCTTTGGCTTTTTGAAGCTAGTTTTTTCTAGTTAGAATATAAATAAGTATATCATGGAAAAATTTGGCTTTTATTAAAGACACACAGATCTTTTAAATAAATTCATATTAGCAAAGTTTCCTACCAGGAGTAGCACTATTCAAAGAGACAACTTTGACTACCAGTCATGCTTTACATGCATAATAAAACATGTATTCTCTGTATGTTTCTTTCATCATGCTCCAGTCACTGATCACTACCATTTCTCAGAAGCCCAAGACACTATTATCTCTCTGAATTTTCCTGTTTTACGCATCTGTACAGATAATTAAGATACAGTTTTCTGTACATTCATTCACTATGTAGAAATTTAGTTTGTGGCCCAGCCAGAGAACATGGGAAGATGGAAAAATGTCACTATAATGAAATAAATAAGCTATTATATATTAATAGAAATGTCCAAGGAAAGCATTCATATCCAAAGTCCTTGTTTATATACTTTCAGGAATAAAACAGCTCCTTCTGCACAAGATAGTTTCATGATAAATATGTGATCTTAATACATTTCAAATGCAATGTGTTTTCTCTTGTTTTCCAAAAATTTTCATTTCACTTTCTTATAAACATGTATAAATATAGTCACATTTTATTGAAAAGAATATGGCTTATGTTAGTAATTTTGCATATATATATATATATAATTTATATTGTTTTACATTATAATATAAGGAAGAAAATGGATATCTCAAATTGTAATTGTGGATTTGTCTACTTTTTCTTACCGTGGCTATTAGATTTGCTTCATGTACTTTACACCATTTTAGTAGATTCATACACATTGAGAATTATCATATTACCTTAAAGAATTATAACCTCTGTCATTGGAAATCAATCTTTATCTCTGGCAATATTCCTTGTTCAGAAATCTACTTATCTTGATATTCTGATCAACTTTTGATTAATGTTTATTTTCTTCTGAATGACGTTTCATATATATGTATGCATGACTATATGTGAATATATATAAACGAATTTAATTTATAGTTTTCATTTATGTTTTTAAGATTTCTTTTACACATCACATAGGCAGTCTTTCTTCCATTAGCAATCTGACTTAATTATTACTTTTAATGGACATATCTATGTAATATTACATGGAGTATAATTTTAGATTACTTTGATTTAAATGGAGTATTATATTATTTGTTTTTTAATTAATTCATGAATCATTCTTTTCTTAATATACTTCTTTTCTATGAGTAAAGTCATTTTAGATTTTATTTCACCTATTTTATTTCATTTTTTTTTTTTTAGGTTTTTTTGACACAGAGTCTCACTTTTTGTGGTTCAGGCTGGCCCTGAGCTCAGCCTCAAACTCACATCACAATCCTCCTGCCTCTGCCTCCCGAGTGCTGGGATTACAGGCGTGAGCCACCACGCCCGGCACTGTGGTATGTGGTACTGGTTGCTGCTGGGTGTGGGTCTCCACACCCCAGTATTGTTATGTGGTTACCAGGGAATCGAACCCGGGCCCTTGCGCTTGCAAGACAGGCACCGGAACCACTGAACTAACTCCTCGGCCCTCATTTTTTTCATTCTTAGTGCATTTAAAATTCCCTATCACTTCTTCAGGAATTTCATTATCATGTTTTGGTGTGAATTTATTCTTGCACTATGTATCTGTACATTTTTTAGCTTCTTGGAAATAGTAGTAATTTCTAATCATTATTCCAAAATATTTTATCTGGATTATATCTTTTCTATTTGAATTGTGCTATATTTCTCCTTGTCCTAGCTGAAACTGAATGTATCCCAAGAAAGGCCAGGGTGAGAAATGGATAGAAACTGGAATCTGATAGTATACTGAGTCTGCAACACCTTGAGTATATAAACCTAGAAAGAGGTATTTTAGTGTATGAAAAATAATTTTTTTCTAAGGCACTTTATGAAATTGTATTTGTAATTTTTAATAAAGTTTATTGCTACATTAAATATACATCATGACATTCACCATATGAAATCTGTACCTGCACATGTTTGTTATTTCTTTATTTTGATTTAGAGACTGACATGTGCTTGGACGTACTGAGGGACCTAAGTAACTCCATTTCCTTTTTAAATAGGCTCCATCTTAAAATAAGGTGACCAGGTCATGAGCTCAGGGTCACGGGCTTGGATCCAGGAGAGGTCACATGACTCTGGGTCATGAGCGCAGTTGCTTTGACCACTCACCCTTGAGGGTAATATTGAGCAGTATCCCCCTTAGCAACAGCCAACCACTAAGTACAAGGTCTGAATGTCCTTTATGATAGTTTAAACAACCACTCTTGCTTTGACCCGACGGGTCCAGCCAATCAGGTTTAAACACCCAATTCTTGCTTGATGTCAACCAATCATGTAATGGCCGAGCTGAAACTCCCCAAATCTTACTGCAACCTCAATAAAAACCCTGCTGATTGGAAGTTCTGGGCTATCGATTCTGATCCGCTGCATCGGTGACGGTTGAGAGTCCCTGCTTGAGTTTGTAATAAAGACTCTTATGTGTTTTATATCGGACTCGGCTCCCTCGTGGTCACTGGGGGTCTGGAAATTCAGGCACAAAACCTTCATGTCTTCTTGTGACTTACTACTCAGGAAAACATAAAATCTAGCAAATATTAGCGGGGAGGAGAAAGATAATTTGAAGAAGAAAGAGGAAAGGTGAAGAAGATTAGAAGAAATGTACTTCTCCCTGAATCCACATTGGAATTAATGGATAACTATGAGTTGAAGAAAGAGCAGAGGCAATCAACTAGCTTCTATATACTCTACAACTGACATACTGAGGGAAATAAAGCATTCTTATCTGAAGTAAATGTTAAAGACATGGAGGCCCAGGGAAAGAAAGATCCTGTTGACAAAGTGTGAGGAATAAGATCAAGCACTGCTTTCTCACAATTCGCACTTGTTGATCTTGCTATTTCAAAAGATGATAGATGTGTTATGTTAGACAGTTTTCCATTACTGTGACAAAGTTGTCAACATTGTTAACTATTCTTCTCCTCCTCATAATTCTCTGTCACTGCTAATTTGAGGTGTGCACTGATGTACCAATGATGCAAAATATTAGAACTCTGATAATTGTTGAATAGATATGGGAAACAGTTCATTTTCATTATTTGTTTAATTTGTATGTTCCTGAAATGTTCTGTAATAGGCAGTAAGAGGAAATAGGCAAACATGTACACATGCACACACATGCATACATTCAGCAGATGAAATATTAACAGGACATTGAATAAAAATTAATCAGAAATAGGAAAGACACTCATCCTATGTGCTTGCTTAATATTCTCCAAACCGTTTATTCAGCCTGATTTAAAATTGTTTAAAACTCACCACTCACGTGATATAGCTGTGAGAGGTGACACTGGCCTCCCTTCTGAGTAATGACACAAAGTACCTAAGAACACAAGCAAATTACTTGTACAAATATCTAAGGAAACTTAGAAATATAATAGAACAGTGACAGTTCATGACAACTGAGAGCCTACATTTGGAGTTTGGAGGCTGATTCCGTCTATTACCAGCTGTGTGAGCTGATCAAAGTAATTTCAACTCTCTGAGGCCCAGTTTCC
>PVIR01004595.1:0-77851 GCA_004026965.1 Petromus typicus
TATTGCTGTCATTTATATAATGTCTTCCTTATTAAGACAGAATAATATTCACAGTAGGCATATGCCACATCTTCTTTATTTCCATTCATCATTTCTGGTTCTTGGATATTTTGAATAATGCTACAATGAGCAGGAGAGGAGACAGAAATCTTCCGTGAGATTCTAACTTTAATTTATTTGAATACACACTGCCATGGCTTGCATGTTGAATGTGACCCGAAAGCCTTTGTATTACAGCCTCGGTCCCTGGCATGGCACCACTGGGAAGTGGGGGCACCACAGAAGACAGAGCCCTCTAAGGTTCTGAGGTCGTCTACTCTGTCTCCTCAGGAAATCCTGACCAACATCATGCTTACCTACAACAACTTGGAAGTCAGATCAATTCATTAGACACAAAACTGATTTTCCAAGACAAAACTTACTTTTGGAAAATAATATGAATCTTTATTTTGTGGTAGGAATAGTGTAAAAGATTAAAAGTGAAGTAAATGTCCCTTTTATTCAATACTGAACTATTTTTTCTTGAGAAAGCAGAGATTCGAAAAGCTATTGATAGAGGGACATTCTGTGTTTTCTACTAGTCTTTGGCTTATTTCATCCAATCTCAGCCATCATGAAAAATAAATTCTCATTCTAATTCATATGTTCTTTATAAGTCCTCTATTATGGAAGGTAGTTGAGAGGTCTATATTCCAGTATTTAAGTTGCTATCTCTTAATTCGTCCATTAAATCCCACCCATTAAACCCTACTGATACCATTTCATGTGCATGTTGAATGCGATCCAGAGGCCCTTTTGTTAAACCCTTCATGCTAGGAGAATACATACTCACATAGAATCGGAAGTATGTACAGAATTACTAACTGCAGCTTTGTTCCAAAAAGCAGAGGATTAGAAACTGTACAAGCCTGCATTGATTGAAAAAATGAAAAATAAACCATAAATATACTACAATTATCTAATAGTATCCAACGATATACCACAAACTTAATCACTTGAATCAACAAATTTCTGTATAAATCTGTAATTGTCGGCAAGAGGGTTTATCTGTTACCTGGAAACTAGGTGGGCATCCAGGCCATGAGCCCTGGCTTCTTTCCATTTGAATTGCTTGAGTTTGCTTCCAGCACGGCAGCTGAAACCAAAGCAGCATCTCACAAAAACCAGAAGGAAACTGTGGTTTTCTTTATGGACCACCCTCTTGAGTCCATAGAGTCCCTTCACTCTGTCTCAAATCTGTCCATAGTCACAGGAAAATTCATCCTATCATAGTTCCTAAAATACAGTATGAGAAAAATAAGATGTTACTTTAGAAAGTGAGGCTTGCTAGCTTTAGTAAGACAGGGAAAATAAGAGTATAAATGTATGCTAATACTTGCATTAGCAAGTCTAGAGTATTACAGAAAGTGGGTATGCCTTAAGTGAAATGAAAAGGAATAATTGCAGATACTAGTACAAACAAGATTTCTTTCCTGTGTACCTTTTTATATTCTTTTGATTTTTGATTTTTTAATTGTGTGACCATATAGTAGCATGTGTGTGTGTGTAGCCTACATAGGCTCACCCAGGTCATAAGTCAGAGAAGTTAAAGCTTGGTCTATCTAACTTTGAAACCTAATTCTTTTTTTAAAAAAAATACTGAAAATAGAAGAAGACTTGTGAGACAGATGCCAGAAACACTGAGCTAAATCTCTGGTGCATGAAACCTAATTCTTAACCACACTGGTTGCCTTACCTCCCTACGTGGGTCTCTCTGTCTTCCCAGTCCTATTCCTCATGGCCATAAATCTGCCTGGTGCTTGCCCTCCTTTAAATTGCACAACATAGATTGTCTTGATAATGTGAAATATTTATTAGTTTCTCAAAGAGAAAAATGATACCCAAGAAGCACTTTTATGTGTCTGAGGATTTCAAAGGCTGAATAAGATCTTCTCTCAAGATTGTATGTAAAAGAAATAAGCAGTGTCTGCTTTCCATAACTCATCAGGGTCAAATGAAAAAATCCCATAATCCACAGCAAAGGGTGCTGTCTCTATTATTTATTTTTTAGGGAGGATAAAAGATAAATCATTTCATCATATTTAGAAACATTAGACACACAAAGGAGCACAAAAGTGTAGAATGCTAGGTGTTTTTTCTTTTTCCAAATTTCTATCTCCATCAAGCTTCACTTCCTGGTATTCTTGTAGTAAGAGATAAAAATGGTTTACTTTCTTAATTGGACAGGTCACAGCAACACCACAGATTTGTAGTCATAGATGGTGATACTGAACAAAATTTATATATAATGCTATATAAATTAAATGAAATATTAAATGTAACCAGTGCTTTCCTTCTAGCAAGCTTTCTGTTTGTGTTCCCCTGGTACCCTTCAAACCACAGTGAGCTCTCTAAAATACATTTTGGCAATAATAAAGCCGAATTTGTTTTTACTTTGATACACTGTGTATCAAACACATGTTACAATGTGAAGTTCATGTGCGCGTTTCCAAGCAAACATACCTCAGGGGCTGGGGACAGGATCCACTGCATTTACCGTCTTAAGTCTCAGTTCTCCTTCTGAGAGTCACAATGTCCACCTGCCCTTCTTCTTCCACTACGTTAGTGTGAGACTCTCAGGGCTTTGTAAACTGAATGGGAATAAGTATTTGTTATCCCTAAATTAAAGAGAGGCAAATGGTGACTGATTTCATGGAGTTGTCAGACTTAACTCAGAACTTCAACACAGCATGAAGTAAGAGACCAATGCTTTTGTTAACAAAGGGAAGGATAAAAGCTAATTACCAGTGACTGCATCTTAGATTAACCCAAGTTTTGCTTGAAGACTCCTTGAAAATGAAGTCAAAGACAGGAAACACTTTGATGGTGACCATAAAGCAGATAGACACTAGTCCATTGTTGTTGTTATCATTGTCTCCTTCAAAAGGTCGGTTTTTCAGGTGCTGAAAACAACACAAAAAGGGACAATCCCCCTCCTTTGCTTTGTTTTGATTTGTTGTTTCACTTCCCCATATACAGAGGGACAGTTTTTCGCTGCATGTCTGTCACACGTGCACACAGAGTGAAGATACCAACTATTGCATAAATAAGAGAAATTAGCCATGTATCCTAAGTTCATTTTTTTTCCTGAAAAGTTGCCATGTAGTAAAAGTCTCATAATTAATTCCTAATATTCAAACCATCTTAATGGAAAACAGAAAGGATGACCTTATACACCCATTTTTTAGAGAAGAGTTAAGATACCATTTAATTTTCCCCATTTGGGAACTAGGGGATTTGATGGATAATATTGGTATCTACTGCACCTTATTCTTAAAATTAAGCAAAAAGTCTGTAAAAGAGCTATGAAACTGTACATGATAGAGTTCTATTGAATTGATAAAAAAATAATTCCAAATATCATAGAGGCTGCACTAACAGAAGTTATAGATCAATTCTTCAAATGGTAAATATATTAATAAATGCACACAACAGGAAAAAATATTGTTCAATTTAAGAGAAAAAAGTGAGGGTTAGAGTAGTCTTATTCAACACTTAGTAGACACACAAATTATCACAAAGTAGTTGTGTGTTTCCCAAAAAGAAAGGACAAATATTCATTCTTCATAACATAAAATGTCCTTCTCACTGCTGATACAGATGACCATTTTAACACAGTTTTCTTGATGGAATCCATCAATGACTCGCAAATTGTTTACAAACTAATCATAATTTTTCAAATTTTTAACCAGAACACTGCAAAGAGACCCTGCAGCATGATTCCCTTTACTGCTTCTTGTAGAAAATAAACAGAATTTATTTCACTTCCTTGGATCATGTCCTCTGAAAGGATTTTGGGAGAAAATGCAGACAAACAGTCAGAGGTTTAAAAACAGAACCATGAAAAAGAATGCAAAGGCTAAGCAGAAGCTCTGAGAGTCACATTTTGTTGAAAATGGCTTGGGAATAGTTTGCATTTCTGTCTTTTTGTAATAATTCTTTATATGATGGGGGAGTATTTTCGTGAATAATGGATGCAGTAAAACACTGAAAGCTTTCCTGACTAAAGTCTCCTGCACTACCTATTGAACTTAATATGAAGGACTACACCCACAGAGATGGTGAAGAGCTCTGCAAAGTAAGTCCCTTAAAAAAATTTAGAAATTAAATGCATGAAAGAAAAAAGTTATAAAACTCGAATACTTTCTCCCCATCTATCTTTAGTAGGTATATACTCTTTGTTTTACATGGATGTCCTTTAGAATTAATTCAAACATTATCTTGTTTTTAAATCAAAGGCTCTTGTTTGAAAAAGAAATTGCTCCTTAAATTGTATAAAAATCCTTAAAGTTGCAGTTTATACTTTGAGAAACATTAGACCATATCCACTCCTTTTTAACTTGTGTTATGTATTTAAGGAGGTCATTTCACACTAAAAGAAACCTTTAGAATTTTAAAGACATTTGTTCTTAAGATTTTTAAAAATGCTCTATAAATACAACCTTTGAGAAAAAATAATCAATTTACAATTGAGAAAAGAATGTGACCATTTTATGTGGTTGATATATAGCAGTTCTCAACTGCTTAATATAAGTGTATTTGACACCTACACAACTTATTTCCTAGAACATTTTGCACTGTGCTGTAGCATGCAACAAACATCTTCCAGCTGTGATCTTTAGGGGACAAAGACTGGAAATTATGTTGGAAACAAACCTATTTGGGAGAAATAATTGCAAAGTCAGACTATGACTAGCTTGAGCTTTTCTGCCTGCAGATGGACTTGGGGACTTAATTCTTGTCCACATTTGGCAGCAACAGGAACTCTGGTAGTCTCACATGCTCTGATGCTCCAGGGCAGAACTGCACCAGGATCTACATAATTCCTCAAAGATTATTGCTGATGTCTTCCCTATCCTAAGGATCTTCATCTACATAATTCCTCAAGGACTATTGCCAGTATACACTCTGCCCTGTCTTTTGAGTATCCTTGTTTACTGGAGATATATGGAATAAAAGGTGTGGCAAATTCAGGTCTGAGATCTTGGCTACCCAGAGTAGCATGCATGGATTGTGTCCAAACTCAGCTTCTTATCTAAGTCTCACATCTGCCTATTTATTAATTATTTTGTCCTTGTGCTGTCAGACTTGTAGGAGACTACAACTAACTATAAAGGCTCTAGATATTTCCCCATCCTCTGTGTCCCACAAAATAAGTCTTGTTTATAAAATTATTTCATATATGCTAAGCGAAAAAATCCACAAGAACTCAAAAGAAAATTTTAGAAAGTGCACTGTTGACATTTTCTTATTTCAACTGAAGTAATTAAGGAAGCCTCCACAAAGAGATGGACTGCTTTAAGCAAGAAAATAGCATATATTGAAACAGGAGGCCATATTGTGCATGTCAGGAGTGTCCAGTAGACTCAACTGATATGTGGTGGTTTTCTCTCCTCTCTTTAACACCTGCTGAGAAGAGTTTAAAACCTGAGTATTTCTAGTTTCTATCATTCTACTATTATAATACAAAAGTGTAAACAATAATAATTCTGGGAGCGTGTTTGTGAGTTTCATTCCTACTTTGCCTGGTCTCTTTCAGGAATCCAGCCAGCCTTGGTAAGTGGAAGATTTCTTACTTAAAAAAATTATGTTTCTGTAAGACAAAATTATTTACTGAGATTTGCCATCTGGCAAATATTGAAGTAGTAAATTATAAGTATTCCTTCTAGGTATTACAGATTCAATGTGTCTTTGAAAATAACTGTTACACATTTCCTTAGACATACAAATAATTATTATAATTAAACTAGAAGGGCAGAGAATTCTTCCCCATCCTGATTTGTTTTCAAACACAATCTGAATTTTTAAAAGTTTAGTTTCATGGATAAAATTATGTATATATATTTTACGTTTCAAAAATTAATTTTACAACTAAATTATTGATGAATAAATTAAATCCTGAGTACAAACATTGAACAATGTCACAGGAAAAAAGCAGAGATCAGTGTTAATAAAAGACTTGAACTCATGAAATGTATTAATTGATATTAATTTCATTGTCTGGGTTTTTTCCAAGGAATATTGCCAAGACATAGGTTCCTTATCCCAGAAGAGTTCTGTTCCCACCAGTCCAGTGCCACAGCTTTTGCCAAGACCATTAACTTCTTCATTGTTGCCAGTGTTCACAGTTCTATCTACATCTCAATGGACAGCTCCATCCTACCCAGGAGAACCTCTCTCTTTCTGCTCTAATGTGGCACCTTCCTCACCGGCCATTCCTTCCCAGCATCCTTGGGTGATTGCTCCTTCATCTGAGCACCAAAGATTAGCTTTGCACCTCCTTTTAAGTACCCCTTTCTTACGGGCTCAAATCCTATTTTTAGTACGGCTACTTCTCAACTTGTGTCATCAGCTCAGTCTGTCAACATGACATCCCCATGAGGTTTCAGATAGACATGTCCGTATTTATACAGCAAAAACTTAGGTCACCAGCTTCTACCTCTGTCTGTCAGGAGAAGCAAATTATTTTCCAAAAATATGGTTAGTACAAATGATGATGTTCAGTTAATAAAACTGAATATAAAATCGTTGTACAAGCTAAAATCTACTCCAAAAAGACAAGAAAGAAATAAGCATTCTGGTCACTGAACAAGCATTCTCATGTAGTCCACACAATGGACAAGCTGCTGAGAGACCGTTGAAACGGAAGCTACTCCACTCTTCCTACAGCAGATGGCAAATGTATGTTCTCTTGGAGGAAACAGTGAATCCTCAATCAGAGGGCCTAGTAACGCCATTTATCATTCTCTTTCATTCACCTGATCATTAAAATAATCATCCAAGTTAGTTAACTGGCTTTATATAAAGGAAAAATAACTTCTTCAATTCAGTACTTCAAAAGTACCTCTGAGAGCAGGTACTTTTATCGTTTGGAGCCTAGAATAAGCTAAGGTAGGCTCTTGCCCTTCCTCTGAAACCAAGAGACAGGGATGCTGTCAGGTAGGATATTTCCATTCAAAGGATATAATTCCCAGGTCCTTGAAAAATACATTCCTGGGTCTTTTAAATGACAGTTGGTTTTCAGGTGATTCATATGAATTTCAGCAGAGGAGAAAGTGGTCGCCATGAAACAAGTTTTCTAAAGAAATCATCTAATGAACAAATAAGGGGGAAAGTCTTATATTTTTAACAGGGAGAATGGATTCTTCCATTTTTTGTGCTTACTGTGACTCAGAATGTTCTAGACAAGCCTCACTGTAGAGAAACAACAGTGAACATCTGGAAGCATACTATCAGGTAAAGTAAGAAATATTCCGTAACTAAGTAATGATTCAGTTGAGTGTAACAATAGTATATCTTTTCCTTAACTAAAAAGCTTAAATCTTAAGAACTTCTAATTCCAGCTCAAAAGCCTTCCTTTAACAGCTATATAAAGAACTTCTTACTTAAAATACATAAACATATATCTCTCTTTCTTTCTTCTGCCCATAATCCAGAAACTTTGTCTTTTAAGATAATCTAATACTTTAAAATAAACAACTAAAAATAAATAACAAAAAAAATCCACTGATTTCTCCTTTGGACTCAAGTGTAACTTTCTCCCATTAAATGGAAAACTCAATAGTTTTTAATATAGGTATTAACTCTTTCCCCATTGTCTTTTGGACAGGTTTTATCCAGCCCAGCCAGACAGGCCCAATATCCCAAGGTAGCTAGAGAGCACATAATCCGCAGTAGATAAGATTTATAAGTCTTTTTTTGTTTTTTTGGTTTGCAAATATTTATTTATTTATTTATTTATTTATTATCTTTATTGGTACATTAAATATACACATCATGATTGCACTCCATAATGGGGATTTGTACCGGTATAAGACACAACTTAATTCTCATTTTTTCCCATAGCCCTACCCACCCTACCACCCCCCCATATACATAAAATTTGTTTCCTTACTTTTTTGTTACAATCTCAACAAGGATCTATAAATCTTTTCAGGAGGAAGTAGCCATATTAAGATAGAGATGCCCCTTCAGCATTCCATAAAGAATTATGGGGAATTATGTCTCTCAGATGGAAATGAGTTAAGAGATTGGGGTAAGGCAAGCTGGCTGGACAAATGGGTGTGACTTCTCAATCAAAAGACCCAGAACACATGCGCAAAATGCAGTTCTCAAGCCTGCTCCTCATACCAAGCTGAAAGGGTCATCTTCAGTTCTTCATTCATATCTGACATGAAATCAAGAAGGCTTTTAATAGAAGAGCCTACATCTAACATTAGGCAAAGGAATGATAAATACAGAAGATTCCCACTATTAGCCTTGTGGCCACTGTGATCTTGTCTCAGTGGTTTTCTTTCACTTTTCAGAGTGTATTTTTCTACCTTAGTAAATGTAAGTGTTCATTACATTTTCTCTTTTTTAAAATTAATTTTATTAACATAATTTTTATACACATAATGATCACGTTCATTGTACAAAATTTGTACTGGATTCTTCATTCCTTTATTCTTCCCTTCTTTCAACTCTTCTTCCTCTTCTTATTTATAAAAGCTTTGTCTGCATCTTTTTCCTTCTATTTTTCTTTCCCCTTCCTTTCTTCTCCCTCCTCATTCCTTTTACTTTTTCCTATTTATTTCCACATCTGAGAAGCAAAGAAAGCTCAAATAAATAACCTTAAGCTTCTCACAAAGGAAGAGCAAGTTAAACTCAAAGCATACAAGAGAGGAAATCATAAAAATCAGAGCAGAAATGAATGCAATTGAGATAAAGAAAACAAACTCATTAACTTTTTTTCATGAGTTTTATCCAATTATTTATTCATAGAACACCTAGAAAAAGTGCCCCCAAGGAGTCTACAGGACACTATTTCGTGAATGTCAGTATCAAGTACAACCTCCTTATGCTCAGGCTTGCTTGAAAGAGAACGCACGCGGGGATAGTTTCCATCACCGCGCAGGGGTGGGTGCCATGCTTTCTTCTCGGCCCTTATCAAGCTCCCAGGAGCAGCAGCCTCCCGCTGTTTAGCACACCCAGAGTTCTCCCACAGCTTTCTCTGGGAAGGCTCAGTTGGTACAGGAACCAAATCCTCTAACGCTGGTGTCAATTAGCAAGTCATAAGAAGCAAACTATCATGCTTAAAAAAAAAAAAAAAAAAAAACTAAATGATGTTTGAAGGCTGTGACGGGAGCTGTATAGAAATGTAACTCCTTGGTCCAGCTTTTCCCGATAAAAGTAATCATTTCAGTGTCCTCAACTCCTGCTGTTCTCCCAAGTAGATTAGCCTGCATTATCTGGTTTTTACCAGCGAGAAGAGAAAAGAAATGAGTGAGAGAACTGAGCAGGGCAACAGACTGTAAATGTGGGCTACGTGCCTTCCTAAGGCCGCCTGCTAGTAGGAGCGCAGCTCTCCTCGTCCTATTTTCTGAATCACTGACACCCCATTGTGTTTGTTGAAAGATTTCCGGTGGATCATAGACTTGAATTAGCTAACACTGCTTTTCTTCTGTATTTTTCTGGAAGTGGGTACATCTCTGTTGCCTTTCAAGGTCAGTTGGAAGTCAAAATAGAGCAAGCGACGTGGCCTCTCAGAAGTTGCGTTCCGTGACTGCGCAGATTTTCCCTGGCAGAGCCAGTGTTTGAAAAAAACCCGAGTTGAAATCCCCAGGAACGAAAGGAAGCAGCTCTCACGCGGCCCTCTGGCTGCTATCTTCACTCAGCGGGCTCCCTTAGTCTTTTATCCACCCATTTTACTCATCGCCCTTGTAGAAGCCTCACCATCTTTCAAGCTGTCCTGGACGAGCCCCCAGAGCGTCTGGAGCCTGGGGAATTTCCATTCGCTCTGCGTGGATGCGCACAAACATCAGGATGGTCCAGTTTTTCCTGCCCTCCTTTCTCTATCTTAGTTTGACAGAGGCCACCAACCAATGCTCTGATTTATCTAATTTGTCTTGTTTTCTTCCCAGGACGATGGAAAATTTTCACTTTTCCTGTCTTCAAGCTAAAGGATCATTATTAAAACTGCAACTTGACATTAGAATATATCCATAAGATTCAAAGGAACAGTAAATAAATTTCTTCGGGTTTCTTAATCAAATACCCCTACTTGGGTCTCACATGTCTCAGCTCGGATACTGGACCAGGCAAAGTATAGATTCCATTCCTGTGGTGTGTAGACCTGTCTCAGGTTCCTCTATCAACTCACCCAACCTACCTGTGCTGCTCTCCTGCTGAGCGCTCCAGAACAAGTGCTCACGTAGCCACAGGTGAGTTAGTATTCATCCTCTCAGGCCAGAGAGCCAGCTCAGACATGCTCCCCCTGCCTGCCAAGTGCAGTGTCAGTACTCAAAATATATTTATATTCATTTGCTCTGCGCCCACTTTTTTATTTTTTTTCTGCATATTATTTTGGATATTTATATCCAAATATATATCCAAATATATGGATATTGCATATTACTCTTGGATTGTTACTGGGAAAACTCCAGATTTTACCAGTGTCTAATTAAAGCATCATAGTTTCTCCAACTTTGACATTTCCTGACCAAACCCTGTTTAAAAAAAACAAACATAGTCATCTAAAAAACCAACATTTTGAAATTTTTTAAGCAAACTGTAGTCCTTTTCAATTCAACACATTATGTGATAATATAAAGTAAATGAGTAATATCAGTTCCTATTTTATTAAATTTTATTTTCTTAGCCACAACAATTATGGTGTTCATTGTTCAGTTCTTTCTCATAACCAAAATAGGGTAGAGTTTTCTGTGGACATATTTCGCCTCTGCATGCATGTTTCTTGTCATAGTCGCATTTTGCAACAATTCCTACCAAATGGAAAAGCTGACTAGTCATGCTCATAAAGCTGCTCAACTGATTTATTAATATTAAAAGTGGAATCACTAGAAACAAAATCATGCAGTCAGCTTCCACCTGGCTTTGCATTTCCTCAGTTGATGTAGTACCCATTTTGCACCACTGGGAATTATAGATTTTTAAAATCAGATTTCAAGTTGGAATGGTTGACATTATTGTTTAATATGCATTTTGTTTTCTCCTATATCTCTGAAATTCATGGAAACCAGGACAACGTTGGATATGTCATTTCTATTTCTCAAAGAGGTTGCAAGGTAAGCAAAATATAGAATCACTAAGTAAGCAGATTGTAGTGAATTTTTTTTCCGTTTGAAATATTCATATAACACTCCCAATTTTCTATCTACTAGAAAGTTAGAAATACTTGCTTCACATCAACAACCTTCAAAAACTGTAAATTAATTGTCAAAGTACGTAGTTGTGTACTTAGATTTGTGTGAAATACGTTCAGTTTAATGGATGCCTCAAGATTTTTATCTTTCAGTTTACAGAAGTATATAATTTATTTATTTGCTATTTGAGATATTTATTATTGAAACTAAAGAAATTCCTTTTATCCCCTATAATTCTGCCCTTATAATGATGTAGTTTTTCTTTATTTTTTTAATATATTTCCATGTTCCACTGTTGGTCTTGATTATATCATTTTTTTTCTAAAATTCCCCAAGTTCATAGCATGTGAAACAATAATAAAGAAAATTTTAATTAAATTTTAACAACAGTATACAAACAGAAACTATAATGATATAATTAATGGATAATATGAGTTACTTTCTCATTTATTTTTTATTATTTATTTATTTTCTAAATTATATTTATTAGTACATTATGAATACACATGATAATCACATTCATCACTAAGAGTTTGTACCAGAATATGACATGACTTGATTCTTATTTTTTCCCTTTTCCCCCCAACCTGCGTCCCCCCACCTCCTATATACACAATATTTGTTTTCTTTTTTCTTTATTATTACCACATTCATTTTCCCCTCATTATTTACCCTTACATTCTTTCCTTTAAATATTTTCTACTTCATAATGTCAACTAAACATACACAACTCATATATAACTTCATATTCTCATACCAAAGAAAAGATATGATAATTACACATCTGTGACCTGTTAATTTCACTTATGAGGATGTCCTCAAGGTACATCCATTTGAGTATGTTACTTTCTCATTTAAATTAACAATATATCTACTTGAGGATTAGTTATAAACAAATAATAGTTACTGTGTTCATATTATTTATACTATTTTGATATTAGTGATTTGTACCATTTTGATACTAGTGATTACTCCTTAAATACTGATTTTAATAGTTTTTTACATTAATATTTTACATTTAATAGTTTTTTAATTCACTAAAGACTAAAGACTAGTCACAAAAGACTAAAGACTAATTTCAATTGATGTGATAGTTGCTCATAATATCTGTGGCTAATAGTCTCATTTTCCATATTATAATAATTTATAAAATACATTTCCACACACCACTTTTCCTAACATTTGAGATATACTGAATTTTGCAATTTTACTAATTATTCATCATTCAGCTAAGACTGTGCTTATTTGGTATTGGAAACTGTGAGACCTTCTACTCCAAGGATTATTGCACTAGGATTGTTGGCAGACACCTGCCCCACCCTGCAGAATCGTCAACTACAGAGATTATTGCATGTATCCGCCCTGCTTATGGATGCTGGGGTTCTGAGTGTGAAGGCTTGGTACTGAATAAAGGTGTGGTAAACTCAGGTATTTTTGCCTTCTGCAGCTGCATGAAGAAGCAAGAGTCCAGCCTGGGCTCAACTTTTTTCTCAGGGTTCCCGTTGTGTTTTTTGTTGGTCTTTAATACTTTTGCTGTGGGACTCACAGGGAACTAGAATTTGCCACGAGGGTTCTGGCTGCATCCTCTTCCCCTAGCTCCCACAATTTAGTAGCTAACATAGGGCATAGAAAAGTGACAGAGTAGGGGCCAGGGAGTTAGCTCAGTGGTTCTGGCGCCTGTCTTACAAGTGCAAGGACCCGGGTTCAATCCTCGGTTACCACATACCATACTGGGCATGGAGACTCACGCCCAGCAGCAGCCAGTACCACATACCACAGTGCCGGGCGTGGTGGCTCGCGCCTGTTAACCCAGCACTCGGGAGGCAGAGGCAGGAGGATTGTGATGTGAGTTGCAGGCTGAGCTGAGTGCCAGCCTGAACCACAAAGCGAGACCCTGTCTCAAAAAAGCTAAAAAAAGTGACAGAGTAATTTTAAAATCTAGAATAACTTCACATGAAGCTGAGTACAATGGCCCACTTTTGTAACTTTCTCTAACCAGGAAGCTGAGGTCAAAGGACCACAAGTTTGAGAACATTCTAGGCAACTTAACAACACCCTTTCCAAAACCAAGAAAAGGGCCGGGGAGTTAGCTCAGTGGTTCCGGTTCCTGTCTTGTAAGCGCAAGGACCGGGGTTCGATTCCCCGGTAACCACATAACAATACTGGGCGTGGAGACCCACACCCAGCAGCAACCAGTACCACATACCACAGTGCCGGGTGTGGCGGCTCACGCCTGTAATCCCAGCACTCGGGAGGCAGAGGCAGGAGGATTGCTGTGATGTGAGTTGGAGGCTGAGCTCAGGGCCAGCCTGAACCACAAAGTGAAACCTTGTCTCAAAAAAAAAAAAAAACACCAAAAGGAAGAAATAGAGGTGGAGAAGGAAGTGGAGAGGGGAGAGACAGGAGGAGGGAAGAGGGTACAAGAAGAAGAAAGGAAGCAAGGCAAGAAGGAAAGAAAGAATAAAATTAGATAATTTGAATTTTCATTACTTTGGATTTTTTCTGTTTCTATTTCTGTAAAAGTTACAGGCCCTAGAGAACAAGACCATTGTGAACTTTTAAATATTTTTTATCCTGCAAGACATCATCAATGAAAACTGTGCGACTCGTTGACCCAGCTTCTCTCTCTTGCTGAGGCTGGGAATTGTCTCCAGCTCCTCGACACTGTAAAATATGAGACTGTGAACACTGTTTCTTATCGCAGCTGGCAAGGTTTCCTCTTGCGTATCTAGTTAGAGTCTTTTGTGTTGTAGAGGCGCACGCAACATTAGAACAGAAGGAGAAGCGATCCCCAGTGTCAGAGATGCACAGTAAACCCCAGGCTGAACATTGCAAAAATAAATGATTCATAATAAATGTCTTGATGAATAGCCGTAAAGCACGGGCAGTGCTGCTGGCAGTTTCAGGTATGCCAGACAGAACCTAAAGGGAAAAGCTGAATGTTTCTGACAAAAAAGAAAGAATTCTATGCAGAGATCTCTAGGTGCTATGGAAAGAAAAACTTCAATCTGTGAAATTGTGAAGGAGGAAAAGGTAAGTTGTCCTACGTTTACTGATCCCCTGAAATGGTAAAAGCAAGCCCCATAGTTTATCATAAGTGTTTAGTCAAGTGGAGAACGTGTGCCATTTGTAGGTGGACGAGATGACACTGTGTCCTGAATGGCGGCAGTGAGACCTTCCAAAACAGCCCTGAGTCTCAGAGTGAGGGATGACACATTGTTTACTGCATTTATGGGTAGAAATTATTTTTGTAGTGTAGTTCAAAGTAAAAGTCCAAACTAGTATATCTGAATACACACAACCATTTTTCTACTCCATTCTTTTACACTATGATCCAAAATACTACTTTGGTCATATTTAAAGTTTTATGAATACATGATTGTATTCCTTTTTTTAATTTTTTAATCTTTATTGGTACATTACATATATGCATCATGATTGCACTCCATAATGGGGATTTGTACCAGTATAAGACACAACTTAATTCTCATTTTTTCCCATAGCCATACCCACCCTACCACCCCCCCATACACAAAATTTGTTTCCTTACTTTTTTGTTACAATCTCATCATTTTTCCCCTTCTTTCCTATTTTACATTGAGCATTTTCTATTTCACAATATATAACATACAATTCTAGGACTCATTTACATCTTTACTTTCTCATACCAGAGAAAAGATGTGATATGTACCTATCTGTGCCCTATTTATTTCACTTATGAGTATATCCTCAAGGTATGTCCATTTAAGTAGAAATGATTCAAACTTATCATTTTTTATGGCAGAGTAATACTCCATCCTGTAGAAGAACCACAGCTTTTTTAATCCATTCTCCAGTTGATGGACACTTGGGTTGTTTCCAAGATGTAGCAATCACAAATTGGGCTGCTACAAACATGGGTGAACATATGTCACTGTGATATGAGTCTTTTAATTCTTTTGTCCATATACCTAGCAGGGTAGGTGGTAGGTATATTCCTTTTGATAAATTTTATTCTAGTCTTTTTTAATTTCAGGATTAATATCATGATATTTTAATGATAATAATTTTATAAATCCTGAAGCTTGGTAAAATACCTTTCCACTCCTTACAATTGCTTTGAAATGTTCTGGCTACTCTTGATGATTATTATTCTAATGAAATTTTAGAATCATCTTGTGAAGTTCCTTGTAAAATCTTGTAGTTGAGTTTGCATAAATGCTTTTTAATTACAGTGAGTCCATTATTCAATTGGGGAAAATTTAAAACTTGATAATATTTAATTCTTATTCTTGATTATGTCAAAAGTTCTCATATATTTATACATTGTTTACTAGCTAATGATAGAATCTCTCATTCTTCTCACCAGAAATCTTTCATATTAGATGTTTTAGTTCATATCTCAATGTTGTCCCAATACCTCAAATGGCTGTAGGAGGGACTTCTCAGAGGGATCTATGGTGTGATACTGGAGTTAAGGAGTGATATTACTAAATAGGCCACTGATTTTTTTGGCATAGTTTTGGGGTAGATAATGGGAAGGCCTCTCTTGGTTATTAGTGACATGACAAGGAAGGAGGTAGCCTGGAAGGGATGAAAGGGAGAGGCTGGGCCCTGCTGCAGCTCTTGTGCTTACACCTTCTTGCTTCTTCCCTGCTATGCCATGAACTGTTTCTCCTACGTGATGCTTCTCAGCCTGCCTACCTGCCTGGATGCTTCTCAGTGATGCTTCTCAGCCTGCCTGGAGCCAGACAACTGTGGACTGAAACCTATAAACTATGAGCTAAAATAAACCTTTCTTCCTGTAAGTTTGGGTGAGGAAGCAAAGGGAAAAAGTAAGACACTATATGTCAGCTGTATTTTTAGATATCCAACAGTATTTATTAATACTAAAAGAGATGTCAGAAATAGTATGTTTTATTATCTTCTTTTTGGTATTTAGATATAGAGTTTGGACTAGACTGAATGGAAATTTTTATATCAAAATGATCAAATAATGGCAAATTTAATATGATTCACCCTAGTATATAAAAATTATATTCAGTCACTATGATAAATATTATTTAATAGTTTTTGTGGAATCCTTAAAATCTTCTATGTGAACAAATATGGCATGTATAGTTACATAATCTCTCCTACTCATCTATTTGTAACATTTTTATTATATTCTGGCCAGAACTCCCATTAAAATACAGGATACAAATGGTGATTATATTATCTATTCATAATTCCAAATTTTCAAAAGAATTCTTTTGTTATTTTTCAATAGAATAATAACTATACTTTGAAGGAACAGAATCAATTTATTAAGTACACAGTTAACCTAATATGAACTTCATGATAATTATTCTAATGTATTAGGTTGTATTTTAAGCATTTTCCACATCATTTGAAATAGTCATATGATATTTCCATCTTTTAACACATTAAATTATATTTATGTATTCCTTGAAACTATATAATTAAATGATTCTTTCAGACATAAAAGGAATTTAAGAAAGCTATACTGGGTGGGGCTAGGGCTAAAACTCAGAACGTTTTGCTTGCAAGGCAGGGGAGATGTCACTGAACTACATCCCCAGCCTGACTGGATCTGTTCTTATATACAATGAATTTTTCTTATTGACATTTCTTTCGCAGCTTTTGTTTCTCTATGTATAATTGACATGGATATAGTATTTTGTTCTTGTAATTACTTTCATTTTAATAAATAAATTAGGGAATTTGAGGTAGAGAATCGTTGACTGAACCAGCCTACATCAGAAGGAAATGTGTGGCTACCAAATCTCTGCAAGATGGAGAGAAGAAGTAGCACCAGAGGCTGACTGAGCTGACTTGGTCTCTGTCTCCACTGGCATGCTGGTGGAACTCTCGTAATTTGAGGGCTGTCACTAAAAGCAAGGGATAAGGAGTAAATGGGCTGACACCTTATACCTGCAAACTCTGTGAGACCGGATCATAGTCCAAGTCTTCTCCATACGAAGGAAGGGAAGCCAGTAAGGATGGGTGCAACGTCCTCCCCATGGTTCCCACAACTCTGGAGAGGATGTATCCAGAGGACCCCGACTCTCTAAAAGGCATATTGGTGTAGATCAAACCTACAAGATGGGGTGATGTGGCTGTTTCTGTAAATACATAGTCTTGAACGCAAAACTAAGGATCACAGAGAAGTAGGGAAATAAGACACATCAAAAGACAAAATAAAATTGACAACTGTCTCTGAGACAAGATTTATTAATTGTTTGACTAACAATTCTAAATAATTTAAATAACAATTCTAAATAATCATTTTAAAGAGGCTAGTGTGTTACAAAGAAATACAAATGCACAACTAAAAAAATCAGGAAAATAAAAGATGAATAAAACTACAATATAAACAAAGATATAAAAACTTTTAAATAGAACCATGTAAGTTCCAGAATAGTCCATAAGACAAAAATAGAGATAAAAATTTCACCAGAAGTCTTCAAAAGCAGACTTGTTCAAGCTGATAACCAGCAAGTTTAAAGGGAAGTAATATGAAATTAACCAACAGTAGAACAAAAAAAAATTTTTTTTAAGAATGAAAACAAGTAAAGAAAGCATACAGAACTTGTGGTGCATCATCAAGCATACTAATACAAGATGGCAGAAGTCTGAGAAAGAAAAAAGAAAGAGGCAGCAGTAATATTTAATGAAGAATGGCTGAAAATACACTAAATCCAGGGAGGGAAATGAACGTCCAGAAAAATGAAGACAAAAGTGTCATACCTAGGACAACTCAAAATAGTGTATGTGAATAAACATCAAAAGCAAATTGTGAAAGCCAAAGAAAATTTTGAAAATAGCAAGAAAGCTTAAGACACAGAGCAATGGCAGAGCATGATAATATGTTTGAACTCAGATTCTAGGTAAAATCTTCTCAGAGAAAGCCAAGTGCTGCATGGGCCTGTGTGCACAAGATATCTACAGTCCAGCTCACACAGCACAAGAGAGCAGTGGTTTCTAGGACCTGAGTGCCTCCAAGAGGATGGCTAGGTGTTCCTCAATGGACATAAAGGTCCAGCTTTGCAAGACTAATCACCTTCTAAATATCACACAATATTTTGTTTACAGTTAAATATACTGTATTGAGCACTTCAAAAATTAAGAGTAGATCTCATGTGCAGTATTCTAACCAAAATTACTTTTTCAGCGACAAAAAAAAGATAATTAGAATGGTGTTTTGCTTTCTCATCTGACATAACTTGAAAATTCATCTTGGCCTGGCTTTTCCTTTGAGGAACTTTAACATCTATCTGAACAGCTTTAACAGGCTTTCCTCTTTTAATATTTTCATTTCAATGTGAGCTAATTGACATATTTGCATTTCTCTACATATTAATTCATTTTTAAAACTTTTTCAAAATGGTTGCTATATAATTGCTCACACCTTGTACTGTATTCATTATATTGATCTGAAGATATGTTTCCTGAAGAGGCTTCTGTGGTTTTCCAGCATTACCCTTAATCACTTTGAAACCACTGAGGCATGGCCCATTATAGGCCATAAGTCTCTTGCATATGGATCCAAGTCTTTGATTTTCTTAGCTTTAGTTTTTCCATGTAAGTTTTCTTATTTGATTATGCAACTAAATGTGCACTAGTGAAGTATCTGAAGCTATTAAGGCATACTTGTAAAATACAGAAATTCAAACGATAAGCCTGGGGAATGTTCAGTGGTACTCCCTCAGAGAACAATAATGTAACCAGCATGAATATATTCATTAGTCCACTATGGATAAAATGCATTTGGTTTTTCCATAGAGGAACTGAAGCTAAAATCAGAAGCTGTGCTCATGCAGCTGAGATGGTTGAAATGTGGACTCTTGCTTTGATTTACTGATCTGATAGTTATTAGCAACACAGAGGGGGAGACCAAGTGGTGTCGCTCTTCAGATCAGTATGTGTTTTAGACTAATGAATGGTCCTTTGATTAAATTATGTTTATGCAGGCTATTAAATTTCCATCCAAGGAGAAATAACCACTTAACTCTTCAATCAGAATTAAACAAAGATTCTTTCTTTTGTAAAAGAGAAAGAAAAGTACGGTGCTATAAAAGAAGAAGATACTTCTTTTCTCCCCATGTTGCAACTGTCCCAGCCATGCTAAGAACGCAGGGTGCCCAGGGTCGTATCAGACCCCACACTATCTGGGACATCTTACCATCACTAGTTCCGATCCATGCTGCAGAAACAGTAGTTATTTGATTCCACATTAAGCATATATTTTTATAGCAGCAATACTGGATTTGCAAAGTTGCTAAATCTCAGGCATTTGAAAGAGCGCAGTCGGATTTGGAATAGGCAGAACAGGATATTAATTCTTCTCAACTTGTTAGAAACATGAAATAGAAACCTAGTTGGTTTTTAACCCCCTTGGGAACGCGTTTGGGAAACTATTTGGAACACTGGACAAGTCGCCATGAGATAAGAGGCTCATTAAGAGCAGCTGGAAAGACAAGAGCGACGAGCAGCTGGAGGACAGCGACGCTTCGGGACCGCGCTCTGTGGGGCCTCTCTTCTCTCTCATTTTCAGCAAATTGGCAAATTGTAGTATTATTGGGTCAGAGAAAACACCATAGGTTGGAGAGAAAATGTTCCTAAGCAAGAAATAAGCATGTCATTAATTGATGATGAATTTAGTGAGGATAATTTCACCTACTTTTTTTCCCTCTTTTAAACATAATAGCATTCATCATTATACAAGTAACAATCCAGAAAGGTCAGGTCCTTTACAGATGTTAGCCCATTCAATTCTCAAAAAGCCTTTGAGAATTTTCCATTTTCTATAGTGACTCACAAAGATTTTTTTATCAGAAATATGCTTTCAAAAATCAAAGGTCCCTGATAAATATGTGCATATCAGAAAAGACATCAAGGCCACACTTGGTGGCACATGCCTACAATCATAACACTCAGGAGGCTGGGTGAAGCAAGAGAACTGCCATAAGTTTTGGGGCAGTCTATTCTGTGTAGTGAATTCAAGGCCAGCCTGAACTGCATAGCAAAACCCTGTCTCATAACTAATATCAAATAGAATTAAATTAAAAAGTAAAAATGAAATGTATACTGGACAAGTTTTCCAGTAAGAGAACTCCAATCGTATTGTGATTCTTTCTCTACTAATCTTTCAATGTGATGCTAATTTAAAACTGTAGAATCTTTTGCATAGTACATCGCAGACTTCTCACCCTTTGTTCATTGTCTATGCTGTCACATGTTCCTGTTTGCCCATGTCTGCTGCTGAAGGCTCCTCCAACAGTCTCAGCCCAGAGTCCTTCCAGCACTCGCCACACTATCTCAATGGCCATTTGTAATGGGTGCTTGTCCTTTGTCCTGGAAAAAGAAAACTCCCACTAATATTGTAGATTGAACAGAAGTGTACTTCACAGTGACAGTCCCCATCATGAAGTGATTAGGTAGCTTGTGCTTTGACCATGTTGTCAAGGAACCTTTTGTGGGTTAGTATGTTGATGTTTTGGTAATATTTGGTGGGAGTTTGAAAATCACCTTGGAACCCAATATAATTTACTTGTTACCAAACACTATTTCTAGCAATGTGAAATATTAAATAACAGAAGCTGCCAAGACTATTTTCATTATCAAAATTTATAGACAAAATCTGGGTGTGGTGGTACAGCCTATGATCCCAGTACTCTGGGAGGCTGAAGCAAAAGGATGACAAGTTCAAACTCAGCTTGGGCAGTCAGTGACTTAGCAAAACCCTCTATCTCCTCTCTCTCTCTCTGTCTTTCAAAATATTTTTTAAAATTTTTAAATACCAACAAAGAGATATATCTGCATATAAATTATTAATTTATAAATCATAAATAATTTAAATGTTTCTTATGTACTTTCTATGTGTCTGACACTAATAATAATGTAGTGAGTTCTAAATAAAGATATCTAGCCTCATGTAAATATCACTGTAAAGAATTCTGTCAATGAAAATCAATTAGCACAGTAAATAAAACAGGTGCAACCTGGAGATCCTCAGTCTCATGGAGAAAGGTAATGCAGTGGAAGAAGGGTTGAGGGAGAGGAGGGGAATGGGGGGAGAGTAAAGGTGTATCATGTACAGGCACACATTTTCTACGATAATGGGATCATTATGAGTATCTAAATGTACCAATAAACTTAATCAAGAAATAAATGGAGAAGAATGCTTGAGCAAGGTTATGTACATTCTAGGTTCCTGCACTCAAGCAGATATTTCTAAGAGTTTCAATGTTAAATAATCCTGAAGAAGGAACTACATCCAGAATGAAGCACTTTTCTCTGGCCCTTCCTGGTTCCAGAAGGACCCGGGGCCTGAACAAATGGAAAAGACTCCACTGCAGGAAGAAATACAACTGAAGACTGAAGAGCTTTTCAAGTAAGTTGTCTTGTGGCTGTGACTATAGGCAGAAGAGTCAGATCTGTCTTTGGTGTCAGTGTTAGTGAAGGGCAGATGTTGGAGAAGAATGGCCAAAAATGAGCGGAATAAATCAGCATTACAACCATGGCTGCCTCTGACCACTTAGTAAGCAACGTGATAAATCCACATCACCTTGGAATGGCTAGATCCCGAACTGGGCTACAGCATTTGGGAGCTATAATGTGCCTAAAGGTTAACTTTTCTTCATCTCAAGAAGCAGTGTTAATTTCAGCAATTGATATTATTCCACCAACGACAAGTATTTCTCCTCACTGTATCTCATCTTCTCACCAGGTCTTCAAACTTATTTGAAAGGACATAAAGCACTGTCACATTGAATGTTTCTCGGAAGCCCCTTGTGGCAGCACTTTCTTTAGAGAATCTTTCACTGACCATAACAGGACTGAATTTTGGCTTCTGAAATGATCTGGTAGTTTTCCTCTGAATTATTTTGGCATAGTTGAGAGAGCTTGCCAATTAAGATGAGCACTGCAGGTAGAGACACTGTGAAGACTGACTATCTATAGCATGATCAGGAATAGATCAAGAGCAATCGCCCGATATGTTACAAACTTTACTCTGTAAAATTTGTGCTGGATTCGTCTCTTCTCAATTTAATTAAGAACTGGAAGACACACCATATTGTGTTGAGCCTTTCTAATCAATCTTGTCTGTTTTTAATTTCCATGATTTTTACTTTCTCATAACTGTGTGCATGTTCTGTCTTATCAAAACACTCAGGCCCCATGAGAAATTGTGATTATAGATGCCTATGACTAGAAAAACATTACAAAAATGTTCAATAATGTCTAACCAGGCCCCGTTATTTCCATACTGTATCATCTTTGTTCTATATCCAACCTCCTTTCAGAGGCAATGCAAAAATTTTCCACATTAACCTTGAAATGGTAAACATGGTCAAAAACCCAAAAGAGCTTCTGTTTATAAGCAAAGAATAATGGTGCTTTATTGTAGAGGACAAATGTAAGCTAGTGAACTCTGCACTAGTAGTCCTGAACCAAAAATCTAGCTGTCAATTTTGAGCTATCAAATAAAGCCTAAATCACTCAGCATCTAGCCTTCTCTCCTACTCAGGAAAAACAAGCACGTAGCCTTTCCACCTGTCAAGTTTCCTGAGATCATTGTAAAGCTTACACAAAAATGTATCTAGAATACTGTATTATGAAGTACTCATTTCCTTAGGTTAAAAAAGACACCCAAATATTGACAGTCTCATATAGTTCAAACTAATAAAATCTCAATTAGCATTTCTCTTCATTTTTATGTATTACAGAGCCTTTTTGAAGAATAAACTAACCTTTAGTAAGTCAGCTTGTATAAACGAAGAGAAAAAATATGCAATTATAAAAAGAAGCCTGACTCTGTCACTGACAGAAATTATAGATTTAGGAAATATCAAATGTCTCTGAAGCCCACCCTGTCATCCACTGGATAATGCTTAGTATTCCAAATAAATGAATGATTGTAACCAAAAGGATAAACAAAACTACAACCCTTAGATAAATGTTATGGTAGATTTTGTTTCTGAACTACAATCGTGAATCGTAAGTCAGCAGTAAAGAATACTAATTGCATTAACTTTGTAACAACACTAATAATGGTGAGATTGCTGACTTTCCATTAAAAAAGAAAAATTCAAGGAATGCACATCTTCGCTTCTGAACCCTGACAGACTCTTGCTTGGTCATCAGGTGACATTCAGTGCACTGCAAAAAACTGCTTTAGCCTGTTGAGCTTTGTATTTAAAATAGGACAAGACTGAGATAAACATCATGACAGTTACAGGATATTAACCCATTTTAATCAGATGAAAATAAACAAGGCACACTATGATGAATAATTTCAGCGAAGTTTTATGTGGTAGCTCGAGTGTCAGGCAGTAAGAGGCGGAAGCCACTGATGCTCCAACAGTTAGCTCTAGACCTAGAACAAAGATCTCCCTGCTGTCTTTCTTTAATCAAAGAAGCCTCTTACACTTTTATTATTCAAATTATTTTTACTCTTATGACTATCTTCTGGCTTCATATGAATTTTATGATTGTTTTCTCTAGATCTATAAAATATACTGTTGGTATTTGACTGGGATTAGATCGAATCTGTATAAGAGTTTTGGAAGTATGGCCATTTTGACAATATTGATGCTGCCTATTCAAGAGGAGGGGAAATCTTTCCATTTTGTTCCACTTTCATGTCCTTCTTCAAAGCACTGTACTTTTATTTGCAGAGGTGTTTACTTCCTTGGTTATTTCTTTTTTTTTTTAAATTGAAGTCTTTATTGGTACATTACATATACGCATCATGATTGCACTCCATAATGGGGATTTGTACTAGTATAAGACACAACTTCATTCTCATTTTTTTCCCATAGCCATACCCACCCTACCACCCCCTTATATACATAAAATTTGTTTCCTTTCTTTTTTGTTATAATCTCATTATTTTCCCCCTTCACCTTATTTTACTTTGAGCATTTTTTATTCCACAATATATAACATACAATTCTAGGACTCATTTACATCTTTATTTTCTCATACCAGAGAAAAGATGCTTGACATTTCATTTTTCTTGAAGCTAATGTGAATGGTACTGTATTCATCATTTCCTTCTCATCCTACTCACTGTTTGTGTGGACAAATGCTAATGATTATGTGTATTGATCTTGTATCCTGCTCCTTAAAGGCAGGTTTCTGTTGACCTCTGTGCCACTACACATTTCTGGATAGTTTCTCTCTCATTCCCAGCATGAGGGGAAGAAAACATTAAAGACATCAGAGAATATTTGCTTCACTAAGTTCAGTTCACAGATTATGCTTTTGGAGAATTGTGCTTTAAAGGGGCCCAGGAATTAAGATAGATATTTTATGCCAGGAAAAGGATCACAGATTCCTGTGTCCCCAGTTCCTCAGAAGAGACTGTTCATCAACATAATTTAAACATGTGATTTGTCTGCTGTACCTAGATTAGGGAAAAAGAAACCCTAATAGATTGTCCTTCTTTGCCTGTGGGCTGCCCTACACCCATGAAGTTTCTGGAAGCAGTGTGTGTCCTCACGCCCTCCCTTGGTGCTTCCCCATTCGTTCTGGAATTCTCAGGGTCTCCATTCACATCATGGAAATTGCTGTTCTACATGCAAAGTTCATTTTTTTTTTTTAGCATTTCTCTTACTTAGATGTTAACAAAATCGCATTTCACTTTCCATGAAATTTCTCTACTTCATTTTTGTTTTCCTTTCTCTCTGACCCTCTGTCTCATTCTCCTTCTCTACTCTTCCTCTCAAAACAGCATTTATATTTCTGGGATTTGAGATCAGATCATGTCTGCTCCTCTTCAGGGATCTTCCTTGCTGATTTCTTCACCTTATACTGTTTAAATTAGCTTTGATTATTCAGTTACCTCTAAAATGTACAGCTCTGCTGCATATATTTCTTTCTCTTCAGAGCTGGTGCATCCACTTACCTTTTAGGAATTTCTACTTGAGCCATAGTACCATGAACTTATCCTAAAAGAAATTATTTTCATTTTATGTTTCTCATGTTGTATCTCCTCTCTCACCATCATCCGCACCGCCTTTTATCCATTTATACAAATCCTACAGTCCCTACACAATGCTATGAAACCCTAGCAAATCCATTTTGTTTGTACCTGAACGTCTATTTCAAAACAGTGTTTTTAACAGGTATGTAGTGTTTGAACATTTTATCTATACATTTGCACATTGTAAAAATACACGAAACTATAAATTTAAGTGGTTATGTTTAAGTTATGATGATTCCTGTCCCACCCAGCAGGTTCTATCCATGACAGAAGTGTACACCTCTCCTTCGAAGATTCTCGGTTTGGGTATCATCATAGTAACCTGCCCAGAAAATATAGTAGTCTTTTATCTCTACTATCACTCCATTTATAGTGCTATATGCAGACAGTTCATTTTCAAAAACCAAAAGCCTATTAAACTACCCTGCTTAAAATCTTCCAACAGCTTACTGTTGTCTCAGCAACACTAGGATATTGCTTTTGGTTGTTATTGTCCACCAGCCAGTGTCTAGACTTCTTCACTGTTCTCTGACCATGCAGAACCTCTCAGATAGATGTTCCTCTCTCCTTCTCACTGTGCCCCTGATGTCACTGAACTCACTTCTGTGTGTTGTCATTTAGCTCTAGATCCATACAAAAAATATCCCTTCCTCAAGAGAGAGAGCTGGCCCTACACTGTGCTTCCAAGGTGCCTGAGATTTTCTGTATTTTCAGTCAAGTTTATTATAAGAAAATGAAATGAACTGCTGAGCCTGACACTGCCACCTCTTAAGACCACCGTTTCCTTCTGTCTAGTCTCACCTCTTGGTGTTTATCTAGTACACAACACAAGTGCAATAAATGTTTTTGGAATTAGTGAATACTGCCTATGACCCTTGAGTTTAACCACTGTCCATTCTTTCCTCTTGCTTATAGAAACATGTGTAGCAGGAAATTGAGTCAGAGCTCAAGCTCCATTATCAGGCAAATCTTAGCTTGTTCCCTACTGTATCATACAGTAAAGAGTGGACCATCTCTGAACCCTGGTTGCTACACTCTTAGATGAAGCAATCACTCTTCACAGATCTGCTGTAAAGTTAGCATACAATGTATATATCAAACATTAGAAGGCACAACAGAAAATCTAAGTAATTCACACTTTATCCCTTTAAAAAATATCCAGAACTTCATACACTGGTACAAACTGTCAGTGTTGAATACAATGATGATGTGTATATATAATGTACCAATAAAGATTTGAATTTTAAAAATCCAAGAGTATCTCAAGAAAGCTTTAAATTTTAAATTATTTATTCAATAAATAATAATTATTACCTATTCTGTGCCATTCACTCTACAAATAATATGTTTGTAGTAATCATATTTTGGAGTCCAATTTTCATAGTTTTTAATAAAATATGATTCATTATCATAACTTATCACCCCATATCACTTTGATTCTTCAATATTTTAAATATTTTATTCTTTGTTTAGGGAAATATGTATTTTTCAACCTTAACTGCAAATTTGCTTATAAAAGATCTTTCCATTTTTAGGGTTGTTTTATGAAATCAAAGTTCTGCATTTTTAAACTTTTATTTAGAAGAGTACACCTAATCACCTATGAAGAGACTCTTACAAAATCTCTGGTCCTTTAGTACAGGTCATGTGTTTCTGTTGACTACTATATTTTCTCACCTGGAGAAGCATTTAAGTTAACACAACTATATAGCTAATCTGAACCCTGGTGTGTATATCACCTAGGCTAATTCCAACCAAGAATAATAACCATAAAAATAAAAGAGATATTAAATCTTAAAATATAGCTAGTTTATCTAGCCTGACATTCTGTGTCTTTCAGTTAGTGATAGTTATGCTTAAAAGAAAATACAGAACTTATTATGCTTCTAACTATGCAAAACCACTCCAGGAAAAAAATTAGTTTTCTTCTGTTAGTTAATCATCAGCTTGAGGCCAAAACATAAGGACTGTTAGAATCCAATTCTTGAGAAATATTCCTCATAGTAAAATTGCTGGAACTATTCTTATGCTTAGGAGCCCTCTTATAATCACCATCTTCTAGGATTTATTCAAATTCATATCGCATTCTACTGACAGTTTTTTAAGACTAAATAACCCCTTTCTTCTTTGCCTTTAAGACATAACTTTAAGTGAAGATAGCCTTTTAAATAATTGATCAATTTAAATATTCACTGAACACAAAGGAAAATTTTTTTGTAAGATTCACCTTTATAAACATCATCTTTTCCTCATTTTTTCTAACAGGTATCTCTTCAGGACAAATTTTTATTAAAAAGAATTATAGTCTACTCAATAAATAAGTGCTAGCAAGCAGAAATATCACAGAGCTGAGAAAAAATTGTTCCACAAAATTCATGAAAGGACTCTATACATATGACATAAATCCCCAGCCATGTCTCACTGCCTATAAATTGGCCCTACTAGATACGCATTTCAATTTTTTTCTTTGGATTATTTTAACATGGACCGAGTGTAGGACTTCACAAAGATGATGAACTGTGATAATATAATGTTCATCAACACCATCTCCAGTCATCTTTGATATGATCACAAACCCTGTGCTTAATTCCAAATCTATGATAGCACATTAATGCAAAATGCTGTCTGAAAGATGTAAGTTGAAATAAAAGTAACATAAAAATGAAATTAAACTAACAACACACAGACTAAAACAGAATCACACTAACTTCAAAGCAAAAATCATAAAACAGAACAATCACCACCAGCAGAAAAGAAAAAAAAGTCTCAGTATTGGGAGTGTGGGCTGTAAAGACTCCCTGAGAGAAGCAGGATCAGGAATAGCTTGTACCAAGAAGTGGTCATAGCAGTACTTATTCTTCTATAGTAAGAATTTGTCCATTAATCTTCATGATGATTCTAATAATAGATATTGATATCCCATTTTTTGTGTCATTTCTTTTTTTTGATACCAGGGATGGAACTCAAGTCCTTGTAGTTGCAAGGCAGGTGTGGTGCCACTGAGCTACATTCTGGGTGATATCCCAATTTTTATAGCAGTAAAGCAAGTTTTAGAAAATCTTAATAGTCATACAAATCACATACTTTACTTATGTACTGTCAGACTAGGTTTTCTTTTGCAGTTGGCCACCTTACCTTCTTAGACAAAGTCTATTACTGAACATATCAGTGCTATGTTTCATGTCCATAATGTAAAACTTTAGATTTTTGGAAGGACTTTGCTATAATACAGATTATTAAAATGTTTCTCGAAATAAAAAGGAAAAATGATATTTGCCCCACATAAAGCTAGCATTATACTAGCATGACTCAGGTCCTGAGTTTTACACCAACCCTTGTGTCATAGCACATATGTAATACAACACACACAGCCCAGGGCCCTTCGGTCTCTCTCAAAGTTGCCTGAGTGCTTTTTATGTTATATTTCTGTTCAAACTGTCATGATATTATGTCTTATCCTTACTTCCCAGGGGAAAAAGTTGAACTTTGGTGACTGCTTGGTGTCACACAACTCCATGGGATGAAGCCAGATTAGAACTGACTGCAGACCAGGACCCTAGCCTCGCCATTTTGAGGAAAGCATTCAGTAACTACCCACAAAAACCACACTGGCTGTCTTGATAGAAAATAGAGAACTGTTTCAAAATATGGAGCTTCACAACAGAAGCGTGCAGATTGGAACTCCTCTTACCTAAAACACTTGTGAGCAAAGGACATTCACATAAAATTGTTTTAAGTTTCAAATAAGCCACCAACAACTAGTTCTCATGTGGTTCTTTATCTTTCCTCCTATTTCTCATATCATCTAACCTCTTAATTTCTTGTCTCATTATTTTCCATTTGCATGTAAACTCAAACTAAAATATAATCTTTCTGACATTCTTTGCTAGTAATAAACTATTTTTGGGTGGAACTATAATAATATTTTTCACATAAACACCGAACCTGACATTTCACAAAACAAAAGCTAAACATCAAGTAGGACAACCTGCTGACCTTCAGGATGCATGAGAAGCATCGAAATGTGTTCTTAACTTCCATATGTTGGTCTTTAAATGCTATTCTCTACAACAAGGAACAAGAGCTCCTTTAAAAACGCTAGTGAATTCAATATCCTGTACCAGGAAAAAGCATGACTCTGGGACTTCTTAAAGACATTATCCTTTTAGAAAAATTTTAAGAAGGTACAAATAAATACCATATATTTCCCTTGCCCACACATGCGCAGCTTCTCCCACTACCTACATATGCTGCAGGTTAGAGCTCTTATTATAATGGAGGTATCCACACTGAGACATCACTAGCCCCCTAAATGCATCTCTTTATGAGAGGTCTCTTTTATCATTATCATTTTATGGGTTTGTACAAAAATAAATGACAGTATCATAGAGAGCATATTTCCTGTTTATTGATAATATTCTCTTTTCCCTTTCTCCAAGCATTTGGTAATCATTGATTTTTTTTTTTAAATAGGGTCCTGCTAAGTAGCACAGCTGGGTTTAAATTTGACATTCTCTTGCCTCAGCTTCCCAGAGTGCTGGCATCACAGAAGTATGCCTCCATACCCAGCTTTTTTGGTTTTGATTTGGTCTTTAGTTTGTGAGACAAGCTCTCATCATGTTGCTTAGGGTGACTCCAGCCTTGTGATCTTTACTCTTTAGAATCCCAGGATGCTGAGATTACAAATGTGTGCTACTGTGTCTGGCCTGCAGCAGATCATTTTATTATCTCTGAATTTGTGTCTTTTCCAGGATGTCATGTAGTTGGAGTCACACAATATGTAACATTTTCAGCGTGTCTTCTGTTACTTCTTAATACAAATTGAAATTTCCTGCATTTATCTTTGTGACTTGCTAGTACATTGTTCGGGGCAAATAATATTTCATTTGTGAACTTATCATAGCTTATTTATCAATTCACCTACTACAAGACACTTTGATGGGTTTTTTTGGTTTTGTTTTGGGGAGGTGTTTTCATTTTTGTTTTTGTTTTTATTTTTATTTCTGAGACAGGGTCTCCCTTGATAGCTCAGGCTGGCCTTGAGCTCAGCCTCAGACTCATAACAATTCTCCTGCTTTCTTTCTTACTTTTCTTTTTTTTTTTTTTTTTCAGACAGGGTCTCTTTTTATAGTTCAGGTTGGCCCTGAGCTGAGCCTCGAACTCACAGCAATCCTCCTGCTCTGCCTCCTGAGTGCTGGGGTTACAGATGTGAGCCACCATGCCCAGCACTATGGCATGTGGTTCTGATTGGTGGAAGGCGTGAGTCGGATTCTCCTCCTAGTATTGTTGTGTGTGGTTACTGGAGATTGAGCCTTGGTCCTTGCACTTTCAAGGCACCACTGAGCTAAATCCCAAGCCCTCACACTTTGATGTCCTTAAGTTCTGACAATTATAAATATTGCTATGAACAAACATTCCTGTGCTTGCTTTCCTGTGGATATAAAATATTAACTATTAGAATAGGACCTAGAGTATATTTTTGTAAAAGTATGCTTCCAGAATATTTTCTGGTTAAAAGAATAAATATGATAATACTTGGTAGGGAATGCAGCCTAGATTAGACTGAGAGTAGTCAAGTAAAGGCAAGCAACAATGCAAAAAAGCCCCAAAAGAGCTGATACTGATTCTGACAAGAACAGTGACAAACACTGTTCTGCAAGATGATGACTGCAAAAGCATATGGTCTATTAAGAAGCTGCACAGTGAACAATGAAAATACATCTGACACTGAAGCTTTGGTCCATTGCGAGATTATAAACTACAAATATGGACTTGTTTATCTGATGAGATAGAATTGCAGATGTGGAAAAGGAACAAGGCCCTCAGCTTTTTATTTCTTCAAAGAACAAGTGTTAAAAGAAGTGTGGAGAGGGGGAATTATTAGACCCAAGTAAAAAAAACAAGAAGTCAAGAGACAAAGAATCAAAGATAAGTCAATTTTGACAGAGTGTTGAGAAATTCAGAATGGTAACCTCCTAAAATGAGATTGAAGACAAACTGACTAACTGATATCACGAAGCACATCCAGCCTTTATATGGGTTTAATACTGGCTGATTGTGATTTCTTGGTGATGAAACCCTAAGAGGTAAACAGGGGCACTAAACGGAGCAAAGGGTTGGGAGGGAACTGTGGAAGAAAGATTTTGTTGGCGTAACACTGTACAAATAGGCGAACATGACAACTAAACCAGATGTAGAAGAAGACCTCGTGGACCACAAACATGGCATCCTTCCTATTCACACTAGTCATGGAAGTACATGGAATAAATAATCCAGATGCATGTTTCTCTCCCCAGCTGCTCTTGCTAAATTAGGAGAACAGAATGATCTCTTCTTGTTTCCTCAACTGACATGTCTCTTCCAAAACTAAACGCAAAAATGGTGACTGTGCAACTAGCCAGTATCTTCATGGGGGCAAGATTCTCCTCAGATGATGAACTTTGAGTGCTTTACACCTCCAAATAAATTTTCACTAGATATATATATGAGAATAAGAATTTTACCATTGATAAAGTCGGAATTTTACCATTTTCCAAATATTATACCTAATAAAGCAACTTAGATTGAGTGGCATATTCTACAAAAATCCCCAGTTGAGAAAAGAAATTATATGTTCCAGTAGGTAAAATTTCATACAGGGAATAAAATGTTTCCATATTTTCATGTAAAGTCATTTTTGCACTACCTTAAGTGGCACTTCTCTCAAGTTCAGAATACAAGTTCGCTGCTAGTAAATAGCATAGGCCTAGGTCAATGAGAGAATTGTCCTTGCAACTTATACTTTGTCATAGTCAAAATTGTCAACTTCTATTTTGCTTGGTTTGTGTATTCAAAAGTGGCTTGCTAAAGTTGGATCACTGATTTGAAATAAATCTACAGAAATTCAATTTAGAACTTACTCTAATACTTTCAATATAAATTCTTAGGCTCATTAGCTTCATTAAAGAATCAAAAGTTAATAAGTACTTTAACTCTTGCAAATGTATCTGCCATCCACTTGCAGAAATAAAGTGACACTTTATAACACAGAGTTATAAATTCTAAGTGAAGTACAATTTAATTCAAGCTCATACATCCAATATGGGATGTATTCTAATGATATCTGCTTATTACATGTAGTTTCTGTTACAGAAATTGTTTGGTAAAGGAATGTTCTATCCAACAAAAAGGCATTCTTTCTGATATCACCAAGAAGTCAAAACACAAATATGTGTTCTGTGCTTCACTATTTTATTTTATTTTTGCTTTCCTTTAATCTATTAGGCTTTGGAGAGCTGTGCTTTTTGCTAACCTTGATTTTGAATTCTAATACTTCAAATCCCATCTTGCAACTTTGGCCTTGATATTTTCCCATCTCTGACTCTTTGGGATTTTTTTCTTTAATAATCTTAAATGAATGTGCTTAATTTTCATGTTTCTCATTCAGTACACATTTCCATTAAAAAAATACAAAAGAAAAAATGGCCTTTTACCCAACACAGCTACTACCTCTGCTTCAGTAGTGTGTAGGCTGCAGTTTTAATTCCTCTCATCCTTTTCCAGGCTTTGAATTTACCTCCACTAGACTCAGAAATGTGTTCCAAACTGTTGATTGCGAGTCCATTCTTGTGCATAATATCAGAGTCCTGACTTAATCTTTAAAAACTAAAGTGGCAGCCAAATTTCAGTCATCACTTCAGCATCATGACTTACAAAGGAGCAGCAGCAGCCACAAATTCCTCTCTCTCTCCCAGGGGCTAATTCTAAGCCTTGTGCAGAGGACTGAGAAGTCCTGTGAGCCACGCATGTGGCTTTCTGCTGAAATATACACGAGCATTTTGAGTAAGCATGTATTTGAAATAAACTCTTTCTGACATGGCCATTTACAAAAACATATTTCTATTGACCAATGAGTCACTAACACCTCTGTAATCTTTTAAACCTTTATTTATGTTGGATCACTTGCTGAAATTAATGAACTGTGGGAATTTCAATACATAGCACAACTGCAACACAGATAAAATGCAATTCTTCAGAATTACCTCCCTTTAATTCACCTTTTTCTGTACTAGACCTGGAATTTTAAATTCTACTTCTCTATCCCATTCTCAAGAACAGGTATTAGAATTTTTATTTCACAGACAACATTTTGTAGTGACTGAACAAAACAAAAAATAAGGATTTTGCAGTAACAAAGCACAAGCCAAATAATTGCTGACTCTATTATTTAAATAGCTTTTGAAATTTGAAAATAAATACACAGTTATTTTGAGAAATTTGCAATAAAAGTTTTAGCACCAAGGTTCATCATATCAACATTGACTGATTAGTTAACATGTACCAGAGGTAGACATAATAATATTAATTTGAGGGCCAGGGACTTAGCTCAGTGATTCTAGTGCATGTCTTGCAAGTGCTAGGACTCGGGGTCGATCCCCTGGTTAACCACATACAATACTGCGCATGGACACTCATGCCCACCAGCAATCAGTAGCACATACCACAGTGCCAGGAGTGGGGGCTCACGCCTGTAATCCCAGAATTTGGGAGGCAGAGGCAGGAGGATTGCTGAGATGTGAGTTTGAAGCTGAGCTCAGGGCAAGCCTGAACTATGAAGTGAGACTCTATCTCAAAAAACTAAAAATAAATAAATAAATAAATAAAAATAAAAAATAAATTTAAAAAAATCAATTTGAACCATAAATCTACATGTTTTATACTCAGCTTCAAGCAGTGTTGATGATTAATATAACTGTTGTCATTGATCAAGAATGACATTAACAATTTTCCATAAAATTAAAAAGTACCAAATCATTTATGTATTACTTAAGCGGAAGACATTATTATCTGGGAAGACATCACATGGCAGCCCCTCTGTAGAAATATTTATCATCCCTCAAGTTGTTATTAGCACTGATCATATGCCCTTTCAAAATTCTTAGTTAAAAGCCAGATAATTTTACTTTTTCCTATATTATAAAAATGTATATTGTATATTCTGAAGTCTTTTTAATGTAATAATTTTTCATTCTTTTAGTATTTTCGAATGTATATAAATATTCTAATAAATTCAAAAATTCAATTGTAACTCTTCTCTGTTATTTGAAGCGCTTCTGTTACTGGCAGTTTCACTGCACCAAGGTGTGGATGGTGCTCTCCTACACTCTGCTCCTCTGTGGAAACAGCAAACACATCCACATCTCTTTTACTGAATCATGAGACCCACACACACATGTAAGGCAGTAACTAATCGGCTTACAAAGTCTGCACCTTATGAGTCTCCATTTCGTGTTCATTATTTAGATTTGTGTTGTACGTATTTTCCCCGGAGCTTGACATTTCAGTTCTAAAGGCTGACTTCAGCAGATGTTCCATATGGCGCTGGAAGGAATTGCCCGGTACAAGTTCAGTTTCTGCAGTTTTAATCAAATGTTCAGTTGTGTGAAGCCAGGGGGGAGTTTTTGTTCGAATTACTATAAATTTCACACAGAACTACTATGTGGTACAAGGAATCTAAAATGTTGTTTCTTAAAAGGTTAAAAAGTCAACCGTAGCATTATTGAACACAAGTAAACCTACTTATACAAACAGAAGTGATCTGATTCCCTCCTTGCTTGTGAACCTCAAAGCCAGCCCGCCCCAAACGGTGGCCTGAAATGTCCCTCACCGGTACGGTTGGAGAGAGGCTGGAAAGTATCGCTTGCTCCTGGAACCCCTTCCCTCCCCTGACCTCTGAAACGCCTCCAGAGTGCATGCACAGGCCCTCTTATCACCAGAGACACATTGCAAAACGCTATTCCTGGGAAAAACCACTAACTTCATTTTGGTGTGAATTACTGGCTTCCGATCCAGAAGCTGTCTCTGTGTCTCTGTTTGTGTCTGTAAAGAGAAGCGCTGACAGTACACAGGGCAAAGGACAAAGGAGTCAGGGCTATGGAAAGCCAAACTTCCTCCAGCTCACAACTTACTTAAGACAAGCTCCTCTTGGAATCACAGGTAAGATACTACAGGGAAAAAAATATTTGATGAAAAACTGAAATGAAAAGACAAAGGGAAAATTGAAATGATTAAAGTCAAGCTCATATACCGATTTTATAGTGCTCGTGACAGCAGCTGCCCCTTTATATCCTGCTTTATCACTGGGCTCAGATACCAATTTAATGAGAAAAACTTAAACCTTCAAAATAGTGGGAAATATAGCTCAGACATATACAGCTTTCCCTTATGTTTTATGTTTTGATGATATGAGATATAGTTTAAACCAATATAATAGTTTTGAGACAGAAATAGTATAATTCAGAAACCACTTTTGGAACACCTATTTTTTGTACTTTCATCTAAACTAAACTTGGTATTTTAAATAACTTTAATTGCTATTTTGCTAATGCTATAGGATATAATTTTGTGGATATATCATTTGTACTTTTAGAAAACTGGACTTTGTAGTGTCCATGGTAAATATTAAAGAAACTCACAAAGGGAAAGTGATTTTATGTCTTACCAAAAAACCCACTTAATAATTCTTTCCTGCGATTACTTAAAGTATTCTGGATACAAAACAAAATAATGGTCCTTTGAAAATTACCTTGTAGAATCATACAGAGCAGTGGCAGCTGGCAACAAAACTGTCCTCTGCTGAAGATGAAGGTGATCGGTACAGGTCACGCCACACTGCAGTAACAAGCACATAAAGCAGGTTTTTAGTAGGGCCCAACTGTATTTCTCCAAATCTCTGAGACAGTTTCCTCATCTATATGTAGTCCCAGGATATTTAAAGAAGATAAATAGAGTGTAACATGACAAACTACTGGGCATCTCATTGGCTAAGGCAGAATGAATTACCATGCTGCATTTAAAATTACTTAGGAAGCCCAAGTGTACCATGCTCCTGGTGAAAGAGGCACTTGAGTGTTTGTGAATAGACCTCACGACTGTGGGAAAGGACAGATGGGACAGCAGAGAGCAAACACTAGGGCTGTGGTCAATAAACCCCAAGGTTGAGAGATGCAGATGAAAACAACACTGAGATTTCATCTCACTCCACATAGAATGGCTCCCATTTCAGATTCAGCCAGCAACAAATGTTGGCAAGGCTGTGGAGAAGAAGGAACCCGTCTCCACTGTTGGTGGGACTGTAGACTAGTACAACCCCTGTGGAGATCAGTTTGGAGAATCCTCAAAAAGCTAGGATTGGAGGTCCCATTTGACCTGGCCATCACCCTGCTAGGTATATATACAAAAGAATCAAAAGACTCATATCACATGACATACGTGCACCCATGTTTATAGCAGCTCAGTTAGTGACTGCTACATCTTGGAAACAACCCAAGTGTCCATCAACTGGGGACTGGATAAAAAAGCTGTGGTTCCTCTACAGAATGGAGTATTACTCTGCCATAAAAATGATGTTTGAATCATTTATACTTAAATGGACATACCTTGAGGATATCCTCATAAGTGAAATAAATAGGTCACAGATAGGTACATATCGCATCTTTTGTCTGGTATGAGAAAATAAAGATGTAAATGAGTCCTAGAATTGTATGTTATATATTGTGAAATAGAAATACTCAAAGTAAAATAGGGTGAAGAGGGAAAAATAATGAGATTATATCAAAAAAGAAAAGAAACAAATTATATGTATATGGGGGGGTGTTGGGGTGGGTATGGCTATGGGAAAAAATGAGAATTAAGTTGTGTCTTATACTGGTACAAATCCCTATTATGGAGTGTAATCATGATGCGTATATGTAATGTACCAATACAAAATAAATAAATAAATAAACCCAGAGGCCAAGGTGCTGCTGAGATTTCATCCTTATTTCCTTTGTGCCATAAATGAGAAATCACATGATTTTGCTCTTGGTATATGTCTTTTATCATCACAGAAATCGATGGAGTAATATGCTTGAGATTTACTTGTAGGCCTGAGGCACCTACTGGACTCTGGGATTGGAATCCAGCCATCGTTACCCTCACTCCTAGAAATCAAGAAGCCTGTTCAGAATGAGGCACATATCCTCCCAGCCTCTGGTCACTACTGGAAATAGCTAGTCTTGATCAGTTTACTTACTGATCTATGGATCTGCATAAGATTATGTTACTGTTTCCAGATATGACTGATACATCATTTTGTTTTTTAACAGACCAGACGTTATATTAATCCATGAGCTGCCCAGAAGGAAGCAGAAAGCAAAAGAATGACAATAATTTTTTCTCTCTGAACTTGATAAAAATTATAATTATACCATTACAAGAGCTTCAGGCTTTGTATAGATCTGTCCTTCACAGTCACAATGTGTCCCTATTTTCCTAATCTTTCTCTCTACTATTTCAAATCACCCTGAAATTCACAACTTTGTCTCCAGTCACTACTGAACTTAGCTAAGCTGAAAGTTCATGAAGTGGGGAGGGGAGAATGTAGCCTTGGTTATAATTTATCTTAAGCCCTTGTACACTAGATAATAAATTTTATTGCTTTCTCTTCTATCACAACAACTACAAAATGACTTGGACCAGATATTTATAAGATTTTCTTTCTTCAGTCAAGAGAGTGTGTTAACTGAATTTGGGAATAAATATGAGGGGTACTGAAAACTATACCAGGGAGCCACAGACAGACTGATATTCTGGTTTAATGTTACCACAATTAAAATCACACTCATCTTGTGTCTGTACCACTCAACTTAGGACATCAGACCCTAAGTATCTTAGCCGGGTTTCAAGCTCACTTCCACCAGGCTGAGAAGCCTTTACCACATGGCTGTGACAGGTCCTGGAGGGAGGATTCCTGTTACCACTCATCTCCTGACCAAGTCCCCTCTGTTACCTTTGATCCCACTGCACAGCTTCCTGCATCATGCCTTCTTGTTGGTAATAGTGCATTAAAAGTTTCTATGTCCCCTGCAGCTGGAAACTTGGAAATTCTAATGTAGAAATCTATTGCTGTTCATTTGCTGTTTCCTAGAGAGTGAGAAGTCATTACCATCTACCTGCTGGCTAAGTTTTCTTTGATTTTCTTATTCTTGTCACTCTAACATTTGTTCATTTGCTGAGAACCATTTAATCTATCACTCCTATATTTGGGTGCCAGAATATAGAAATGTTACATTGATACATGAGGGGTTTAGTTTATACATTTAGAAATGTGAAGACCTGATTCTTCATATGTCCAAAATTAACATAGTCTGCGGTTGCTTCTTGAAAACAATGATGTTGACCCTACTGTTTGCATTAGTCACCTCTTTGCCTCATTTGCTTCCTGTATGATGTTTCCCAGTGTCACAAAATATGACATTCCTAGTGAGGAAAGTGAAACAATGACCTTCCCAATTATTAAAAGAACACCTGTTTGCTTCACTTGCTACTATATTTAAAATACTGATCTTAAAATTAGTGTATTTCATAAATGTCTGTATAAAACTAGAGGAACAGGTTTTGAATGGAACGTTTAATTAGTTGAGTATAAATTTTACTTTAGAGTTTATCTAATGACTTGATTATTTTGTAGGGAGGTTTGCAAACTAAGTTAAGAATAATCATCAAAAGTCTTTGTTACAGTATGAACTTAGAGTATTTTACTTTTTTGTTTGTTTATTTTTGTTTTTGTTTTCAGACAGTCTCACTTTTTGTAGTTCAGGCTGGCCCTGAGCTCAGCCTTGAACTGACAGCAATACTCCTGCCTCTGCCTCCTGAGTACTGGGATTACAGGCATGAGCCACCACACCTGGCACTGTGGTATGTGATACTGATTGCTAGTGGGCATGAGTCTCCACGCCCCACATTGTTGTGTGTGATTATTGGGAATTGAACCCCGGTCCTTGCATTTGCAAAGCACGCGCCAGAACCATTGAGCTAAACCCCTGGCCCGAGTATTTTACTTTTTATATCTAGTTTTGCTTACTTGGATAATATTACATGAGACATTATTGGGGATGAAAAAACATAAGACTTATAATTAGATGGCTTAGATTTGAATTCCAGTTGTACTTTTTGTTAAACATGAGTAATTTACATAAATTTTCTACATTTTAGTATATTCCTCTGTCAGAATAAAAATAAAAGCTGTCTACATTTTTGAAAGTACCTTTAGAAAAAAATCTATGAAATAGCATTTTATTAAATAGCATTTTATTAAATAATAAATTATTAAATAAATAAATTTACCCCAATGTTTTTATCCGCCCTGCACTGAAAACAATTACTTACTGTATAAATTAATTCTATTGTTTGGCAGAGAAAAGCTAAGATATGTAGAATTATAAGTTTAGGTGAAGTATCGCTATCACATAATAACAAGAAAAATTATGGAAGAAAAAAAATTTTTAAATACTAACCTCAAATTCCCTGGAACTAAAAAAATTTGAAAGACTAGATTGAAAGTGATAAACCAGCAGAAGAAAAAATTTTTAATAAAACAAAAAAAAAACCACTGAGACACTGAGAAAGACCCTATGTCTTACTTTTAGAAGAAGAAAAAACAAAATGATCTCAAGTACTCAAGAGTAACACTTTTAAAAAATCAATGAGGTAATATTTTCTCAGAGGGCTCTAAATATGCACAGCTTACACACAGTGAACTTTAATATGAGGGTAAAAAGCTTCCTCAGTGTATTCTCATGAAGATTCTCTGTAAAATATTCTGAGAAACAGAATTCCAAAACTAAAAATAAAAACTCCTGAAAACTAAAAACAGATATTTTTAGAACTCTCCAACTAGAACAATCAGTGTTTTCTTCTGAGCATAGGAAATGAAAAAAAGCAAAAATGATATACAAAAATATAAAATATAAATAAGGAATAAGAAAGCAATGTTAATTTCTCTTTTGGCAAGTATTACTTGTAACTCATAAAGCAGAAATCGGGGTTTATATGGTAAACTGAGTCCAGCTATGATGAAATAAATCACAAGAATTTTGTATATGATGTCGCTGTGCAAAATCCATAAAGGACAAGTACATAAATAGATTTCAGGGCTCCCAAGATCAAACCCTTGGCCCCAGCAGAAAGGATTTTAACCAATAAGACAAGGCAAAATGTAGGTGTGTTTTGTCATGCCACAGAAATTGCATTGTGTATTCCACTCTGTGGTGGCCAAAATAGTTCCACAGAAGTGACGGGGCTAATATAACATCAGGTTCTACAGAATTTTTTGTATAAAAGACACAACTGTAGATAGACAGGAAATTGTGTATTAGTATAGAATATTTCACAAAGGCATTAGTGAAAAACCTATTAAATGTATCTTTATTATATATTGGAGAATATTTTAAAATAATTCCATCTAATATGTAAAATAAATTTAAAATAAGAAGATAAATCCCCAGCTCCTTATAAAACATTTCTGGAAAATTTTTTAATTCATTATAGAAATAGAAGGAAAAAAACTGAAAACACTTAAACACACTAATTTTTTTAATTGAAATCTTTATTGGTACATTACATATATGCATCATTATTGCACTCCATAATGGGGAGTTGTACCAGTATAAGACACAACTCAATTCTCATTTTTCCCATAGTCCTACCCATCCTACCACCCACCTATGTACATAAAATTTGTTTCCTTTCTTTTTTGTTATAATCTCATTATTTTTCACCCTTCACCCTATTTTACTTTGAGTATTTTCTATTTCACAATATGTAACATACAATTCTAGGACTCATTTACATCTTTATTTTCTCATACCAGATAAAAGATGTGATATTTACCTATCTGACCTATTTATTTCACTTATGAGGATATCCTCAAGGTATGTCCATTTAAGTATAAATAATTTAAACTTATCATTTTTTAAATACAGTAATTTAAGAAATTGTAAGTCCATTGTGTGAGAGTTTATTCCCCTTTGACAATTTTCTGGAAACCCAGAGAGTAGCCAAAACAACTGGAGAGCCATGAGCTTTAGAGATGAGTGTTGTATTAAGTTCAAGAGAACTGCAGAGAGGCTCACCTAAAAGAGAGAATCCTAGATGTCAAGGTTGACACTGGGTGTACAGGAAAACAAATTCAGCCTGTACCTGAATCTTATCCTCCATATTCCTAACAGCTGAACACACTGCCTTTATTAAAATATTTCCCAATATTTGCAAACTCCCAGCACCACAGCATGGTGTATTTTCTGGGAAGTTTTTATAGTTAAAAGGTTATCCTTAATTGAGGCATAAGATATTTCCTATACAGCTTCTACCCATGGCTCTTAATATATCTCACTAGTGCGACAAATAAACCCATTTTGTCTCCAGGCCATTTAGAAATATTCGTTAACTCCCCTGCAATTGTTTTCTTTCCAAATATTCCTATCTCAGAAGCTTTTATAATTTTGTATAAATTAATATTGCTAGGACCTTCCTCATTTTATGAATTTAGATTTGTAAATTCCCATTTTAGAGTGAGCCCAAAGAAATGAATGCAATATATCTGAGATAATCATAAAAAAGAAAAAGATTAACCAAAGTGTAAATCCATGAAAGATGTTGTACTGTAAATATAAGTTATTTAATAACTAATTATTGAGTAAATTAAACTTAATTCAAGTTGACTTAATATATAATATTTTCTTCCATGAAACCTAATAGATTTTTCTTAAAATGTTAATTGTAGTATTTCAGTTTATTCTAGACAAATTTTATCTTGTTAGATACAGACTAATTCTGCAGTGCATTGAAATCAGGTGGTGACTCTGTCAGTCAATATGTCTGTTATATTTCCTGCTGTCTTAAAACTTAGTAAAAATTACTTTCATGTCAACATCATAGCAGTGCTAAAAATATTAACTCAACAATATGCTGAGATATCACTTGAGACCTATGTCTTGGAGGCTGCCAGTAATATAACTGCAGCACCCTTCATGGCTAGCAGTTCCACTGATTAAAAATTCATTTAATTCATTATCTGCTACCATACATGCTTGCTTCCATGTAAAACAGTCTTTGAAACTGTTGAATGATCACTGACATATAAATTTGCCATTTTACTTGTTTTACCACTTAAATACCTATATTACAAAAAAGAGACATGTTCCCGTCAAAATGCATCTTCTTAGAATTCCTTATGGAGTTATTTTCTCTCTAAATATTTAAATCTCTTTTCTCAAATTTATCCTCAATGGTGATATTCAAATCTTTAGGGGCTAAATATTCCTCTTTTAAGGAACAGGGGTAGCATGTTTGGGTGTCCAGTACATCTCTTTTGTTGATTCAAAGGCTATTAATGTTCTGAAATACATGTATATAATCAAAATATGTATGTTTTATATTTCTTCCCCTGGGGTTGGCTGAAGGAGAGGTGATTACTAAAATTAGTATTGTTAATGCTACGGTCTTACTGCATATACCAAATACCAAATACTCCTGTATATGATGGAAATAAAATTTATAAAATTCGGATGGAAGTAAAATTTGTAAAACACTTCTGTAAATGGCATTGCTTACTTTTCTACATTTAGATAAAATATGATAAATTATTCTTGAAAAAATTTGTAAATTATAAATCCCTTGAAATTAACAAAATAAATTAAGAATGATTTATTCTGCCACTTGTACAATGAATTCATGAAACTTACTATGACAAATAGGATTCTAATAACAATATTGAACTTTTTTGTGATGATAATATTATTGACAACCTTTAACATGAGTAGGGGGACTCTCATTCTATTTCCAAATTCTCTCTAACTCCAACATGTCTTTTCTAGTATTGTAAGGGCTACAATATTTCACACTTGTGTTCAAGTCCTTTATAATTAATTTTAATTTCTAATTCCATGAATTCTTCAAGAACTGCTTCTTTAATCATTTGATTCATTTTTTGTCTGATATTTATCAAATCTCTACTCTTGCTGAATACTGCTATAGGATTTAACCAACATGAATAAAGAAAGGTCAAATTAGCCTCATTAGTGATTATCAATGTTGAGACTGTAGAAGCCTAGAAATACTCCTAAGCATTTATCAAGTTATTCTAATCATATCAGAGAGCAGAATATTAAATTCAGATGGGCATGTTTGATTTAAGCATTATTTCTACTAGAAACAAACTAGAGACTGTAGGTTTTCATTTTAGCAAAGAATCCACCTAAATTTGTCATATCTTGAGACTGTCTGAGGCTTAATTTAAGACTAACTAAACAGGCAAAGGCAATGAACACATTTTGTCCCTTGTCCCTTGATGTCCACAGCTTGCTACAATTTGCCCAGGGTGCTAGACACAGAGCTATAATATTTATCCTTCAGGGTTTTGGTCTTGCTTTGCTCTGATTGCCTTATTCCTCTCTTTTATAGTGAAATATTTTCCTTATTCCATTATATATTATAATTATTTAACTTTAAAAACTTTTGTAGGGGCTCACAACTAAAAATTTCCTGAGTCTCGGATGAAACTTTGGATGAGATCTTTTTGCTTGATCTTCAACACTTCAGGAGCTCTTAGAAATGAACTAAATGTATTTTGTGTGATTAGATGGACACCCTTAGGAGACTGTACAGAATGTTATGTATTAGATCTAACATGTCTCTGAAATTTTTTATTCAGTAGTAAAGCCTGGTTAAGAAGACCTTTTGAGACCATGATCTGGCTATGGACTGAATCCCCCAAAACCAGGAGCCAAAATTAAACATCTCCTCATTCAAGTTGTATGCATTGGTATTTTGTGCCTGAAAAGGGAAAGTTGGCTAATACAAACAGCCATAAAATAGTAGAAAGAGTTTTGGGGGGGTGGATATTGTTAAGGTCTGATGACAAAGGAGATATGAGTTATGAAGAAAACAAGTGAATCAAATGTGCATTTTAACAGTATGAACTAAATAAACTGGTGTTTACAGATGTTACTATACTGAAGGTTAGATGGTTTAGAGAAATGAAAGCCTTGTTTCCAATATACTTATGAATAATATCCTAATTTGACATCCAATAAATATTTAAAATAAAACCTAAGTCCAAGAGACAGCATTAGGCATGAACATATACATTTGAGTAACATCAAAAGATAAATGACATTTGAAGCCACAAGATTACTAGAAGTCAGGTAGGAAGAGCATGTGGGCAGAGAATAGAAATAGGGAAACTGAAAGGAAAATAAGCAAAGAAGAACTAAAAGATGAGTGACAGTGGGGTAAGAAGAAATTCTTCCAAGATATCTCTGAGGCTTGGAGATAATAGCATCTCAGAAGGGGTGAGAGAAGATAGAGGCCATTGGAGATGAGCACTAAGGAGGGAGGGCTAGGTACAGTAAGTGAAGTCAGAGTAAGGTCTGGAGCAGAGTCGTGTGACTCGCATGAGGACGTGGACAAGGAAGGGCCCTCTCTGTGTCTACCCAACTGTGCTGGCACATGGCTCTGGAACAAACTGGCTTAGTATATTATGGCTTATTATGAAACAAACTTCATAAATATAGTATCTAACTCGCAATTAGTTGACTGCTAATTTTTTAATAGCTTCTTTATTCTCTACACTTCTGTTTATTTTTTAACAACACACACACACACACACACACACACACACACACACACACACACACACACACTCCACATAGTTGTTTGTGGGTTTTCTTTGAAATAAAAAAAATTAGTATTCTGTATAATACATGGATCAATTAGGTGGCAATAATAAAAATCAGGACTTTGAGTTTAAGCCACTGTTACTAGGTTAGTTAAAAATTGCAAGTTACTTTCTTATTAAAAAGATTGGAGCTCATGCTTCTACATTATAACTTCCTACTAAACTTAAGCACATTATTTTTACATAAAAATGTTTTCTCTTAAAAGCACAAAATGATAAAATGCCCAAACATTCTGTCATAATCAACTTTGTTAACTATGCAATCCCACATCATTATACAAAGATAAACAGCATCCTTAATTAAATACTGAGGACATCATTTGTTATTTTTCAGAATATCTTTCTTCCTTAGGTAATTCCTAATAGCTACTGGAGAGTGATTAATAAAGTACTACTAAAAGGTAGGAATATCAGCTAGTGATGACTGACATTAGCACTTTTCATGTAGCTGTCACTATATTTAAATAGATCCTTATGTTTAGTTCTCACAGAAACTCTGCTACATATCTATTTCTAGTAACTATTTTGAAATACATTCGAATACTCTGTTTTCACATGGCCTTTCCAGAAACAATTTTACTGAAAACCAAATTGAGGGGGTTGAATTGGAGGTTAGCCCACCTGAACGACAGGAAGTGCCCACAGCTGTGGTCTTTCATAAGCCGCAAAGCAAATGTTCGACTCCAGTTTCCTCTGGTCCTAGATGTAGAGGAAGGAAGACAGCAGTCCCAGCCTCATCTAGTGAACTTGTCCCATTTACGAGTCAGAAGGACCGAGAAGCACAACAAAGTCTCCCATGCAGGGCTGAGGGCTCACCGGAAGACTGCAACTAGGGAAAGTTTGGGGTCCCTCCACACCTTCCTGCCATACACCGGAAGACACATCTGCCAAGTTCCTTCCACCCAGGACATTTGGTTCAGATCTCAAAAACAACAAGAAGAAAATAAATGTAGAAGGCCAAAATACAGAGAGATTGAACCAGCACCAGAAACAGATACTGCGAGAATCTCAGTCTTGTCGTACGAGGAGTTTAAATGATCATGACTAACATGCTCAGGGGTTCTCACAAAAAAACTCACCAAAGTACAGGAATAAAACAGATGGTGTGAGCAAAGAGATGAAAATTTTTAAAGGCATAAAATAACGCCAGCGGAGAAGTCATATTAGGAGAGAGCAAGAAGAGCTTTTGAGGGGTCTTTGGAATGAATGGGCAGAACCAAGGAATGTGCTCAACAGCAGCGAATGTGCTCAAACAGTTGGATGGCGTTGATAGGCTAAGCTGCTCCACCCAGCAGTAGGGGATGGCACACACTCTCACAGAGCTGTGGAACATTCACCACGATGGACCACAAGCTGAGTGCTAACCATGCCTCAAAAAATGTAAAAGACCGGACATCACAGACAATCTGCTCGCAGTCAACAATGAAATTAAACTTCAAATCCATAGCAGAAGGTAGGTGGATATTAAAGAATATATTTTAAAATAACAATTAAAAAGAAATCTCTGAGGAGATTTGAAAAATATTTTGATCTAAGTTAAATTGAAAATAAAGCATCAAAATTTGAGATGCAGTAAAAGCAGTGCTTAGAGAGAAACTTAAAACTTTGAATGCATACACTAGAACAGAAGAAAGATCTACAATCATCTAAGCTCCTATCTAAGGACACCAGAAAATTAAATCCAAAATAAGCAAAAGAAAATAAATTATAACTTTTAAATATAAGTCAGTGATACTGAATATAGGAAACCAACAGAGAATTATCAGCTCACTGTTCATCTGAAAAGATCAATGAAATTGTATAGCCACTCTAAGAAAGACAAAGAGAAAAGATATGTTACTAATATCAAAAATGAAAGAACATTGCTGGAACACCCATAAACATTAAGAGGTTATAAGGCAAGATTATAAATAACCACATCCACACAAGTTTGATAACCTACATGAGAAAGAGCAATTCCCTGAGCAACACAGTGTGTCGAATTTACATGAGAAGCAGCAAATTATCTGAACCCACCTGCATCTCAGTTTGTGCAGGTTTCTACAACAAAATACCACCTCCTGCATGACTTCTCAATGACAGCAAGTTTTTCCTCACAGTTCTAGAGGCTGGGAATCCAAGGCCAAGCCCCAGGAAGTAGGGCATCTATCTAGTGAAGCCCAACTCCACAGGCCGCTGTTTCAATGGTGAGGTCACATGGGAGAGAGGACGTTTCTCGGGATCTCTTAGTTTAAGTGTGTTCTTCATTTATTTATTATTTGTGGTGTTGGGATCAAATCTGGGGCCTTGCACCTGCTACCCAAGGGCTCTATCTCTGAGCTACAATTGCTCAGGTTCTCTTTCAGGGCTCCTGCCCCCCTCAAAAGAGCTTCGTTCTTGCAATCTAATCACTTTCCATAAGTGCCTTGTCCTACCATCGTCACCTGGAGGGTTAGTATTCCAACCTACTAATTTTGGAGAGGCACAAACATTAGAACTTAGCAGCCTATGACATATTTATGTGACTGAGTAAAAAATTAGTGCTCTCCCAAAATGAAAAGTGTCAGGCTAAGATGTGTACTCTGGAGCACACCAAATCACAAAGCCACGCTCATGTCAGTTCTCTGCATTTCAGACAAGTAGAGGGATGCTTGGTTCCTCAGTCATTTTTTCCATCTATTTCCATACTATGTAAACTAGAAAAAGATATAATAAGGAAAGAATGGTACAGGCCAGTTTTTCTCATGGACATTCTCAATAAAATATTAGTAAGCTGAGTATAGTAAGAGAATTACACAACATGATTAAGTGGAATTTATCCTAGATATACAAGGCTGATACAACATAGAAGAATCAATTTATGCAATCTCTAATACCAAATGGATAAAGAACAGAAATCATATTAACTGTCTCAATAGATGTAGAAAACACATATGACAAAATATTTATTCATGATATAAGCTGTCAGCCAACTAGGAAATGTGAAGAATATGCTCAACTTGATAAAGAATATCTACAAAAATTATTTAACTAAACTTAACAGTGAGGTTTAAATTTCTGCTAAGATCAGATACAAGCCAAGAAAGTCCTCGCTCACCACTTTTAAAACACTGTACTGTTTAGTGAAAATGTTTTTCACTGTACTGAATTCCTAGCTCATGAAGTAAGAAAAGAAATGGAAATAAAAGCTATACTGTTTGGTTAGAACAAATAAAAATGGTTTTGTTCAAGATAATATGAGAACAGGGTGTATAGTACAAGAACTCTCTGTGCTTCATGCTCAATTTTGATACCAATCTAAAACTGCTCTTAAAATCTTGTAGAGATATTTATATGTTACAACAAAAGAGCTTAGAAAAATATAACCAATAAGTACAATTTAGAATAGTTCTGTGGACCTAGAAAATGACATTTATTTTTTTTAAAGTATATCATAAATTGAAGCTACTGCTATGTATGACATATATAATAATCTTAATTGTTATAATTTCCCTTTTGATTTTACTTATATTTTGCATTATTAAATATTTAATGTTTTCCATTATAAGAATTATATATGAAGCAAAAAATATTTAATAGGTCTTTTAAATATGACAGCATATTTGTCAGGTGAATCTCTTAGAGTCTAATAGTGGTTTGGAAATGGATGAAGAGTAGTCTTAATTTAATAAGAAAGATCTAGAAGAAGTCTTAGTTCTACAGTCATCTGATGTCAGCCACAGGTGTTCTATAAGTGTGATAAAATCCATTTTCCATGTATATAATACACAAAATTCTTGTTTTTGAAATTGTGCTAAATGACTACTACTCCACACATCAATCCTTATCCATCATTCTGTTAATATGCACTGGATTTCCTGGAAAGTGACAAACCATACGCTATTTTATTCTTTTTTCTAACAAGGTACAATGGTACCTTGGTTCATGAACTTAATTTGTTCCATAATTTTGGAAAAAGTGGCCACGTGTTTGTCACGTACTGCAGAGACTGCAAACAAAAACAAAACTTTTGCTCTTTTTGTAAATTACACTATTTATTGATTTATATAGAAATCCATCAGAACACTAATTCCCAGACTTCCTCTCAAAACATTTAGCCCAAGCGTTCAGAATATTGTCTATTGTACTCTCCATATTTCATTAGAGAGTTAATAAAGTGGCAAGAAATGATGATGGAAGTTTCTGATGGTTTTCTATTATTTCCAGTTAATGAAGCCATGTGAAAAGAAGAAAGATTGTCATTCTTTTGATTTCAAATATATAATTCTGCATAATTATATTTGTTGAATGTAGTAGACATTTAAGAAATAATTCCTTACCTGAGATACACTTTAAAACATATTTCTTTTCAATTTTTCTAAATATTTTTCAATTTACTTGTATCAAGAGGCTATCACAAAGAATGAAATCTTCAAAATAGCATGTAATTTTATGCACAGAGTTCCATGTCAATCACATTATTACACACTAATTTTCTTTCTGTGCACTATTTGAGAGATCAAACCAACTCTTTCCATTCATGACTTGCTCACTTAAATTACAAAGTTTTGCTAAATTTTAGGGAAGGAATACTGACCCAGAGCAATGGGTTTTGTATGGATATGATAAGTCCCAGTTTAGAAGAAAAGTGATAATTCTGAGAAAATATTTAGCATCTAGTATTTTGACACTTCTTGACAAAGATATTTTTTTTTTCTTTGAGATGCTCACCCTGAACAAAAAGAGACAAGACACACAAAAAGGTATGTCGTGGCACAGGTGAATTGAATAAAGGCAGTCAAGAGTAAGAGAATGAAATAACATCACAGAGGAATACACCTGAGCTGGGAAGTCTTTTGTCAATACAAAGAGGGGAAGGAGGGTAGAAAGATGCAGGCCGAATATTGCTTCGGTTGCTCACTGCTCAGTTCCATGGGGAAGGTGGCAGCCTCAGCCATGTCTTGCAAGGATGGCTGCACACATAGCCAAACCCAGACAAGTGAAGTCACAGCAAAGACTGATGGGCCTTCTCACAGCCAGAAGGAGGTGTCCTTCAGCACACAGGACCACACTGGGACTCTTTCTAGGATCACAGGGCACATGGTGAGGGGTGGGGAGCCAGCATCATAGTAAAGGAAGGGAAGGCACTCCCTTCTCCAAGTCCCATGGGATGATGTGATTGGCCTGTCACATAAATCCACATCTGTCAGCACGCTGAGGCCCCCACCCTGAGACTGATTAGCTGGGGACTTTCTCTGGGGCAGCAGACTGTGGAGGCAGCTTGAAGTTAGGACATTCAGTGTGCTCCTGATTTTGTCAGATGTCAAGGTAGCTCTTGATTTTGAGTTAATTATAAGTCCTAGCCACAAAAAATAAAAGAATGGAACACTGAATATTTTAGGTGGCTTATAAAAATGGAGAAGCACAGGGTGTCAGGGTATAGATGGGATTTTGACAAAAATGTAGTTTTGCACAGACACTGGTGTCTCTGACAGATTTTCTGAGAATAGTAAGTCCATATGTCTTGTTCAAGATTATATACCCAGAAAATAGGAAAATAATTGACACATAGTATGAGTTTTCAAGTGAATTAATAAAATAATATTTTGTGGTAAAACTTATGTCAGCACTAAGAATTCCACATAAATAAAGCCTGTCCTTTCCTCCATGCATATTGTCTAGGAAAGCGAGAACAAGAAAACAGTCAAATAAGTAAATTATTTAAAATTCGCCCTCGTGTCATGTTTTGGATGGACTGTTAAGAACTCTATTAGTTAAACCACAGGTTTAAACTTAATAATACATACCATGGTGAGATGAGGTGAGGCAAGTTTTAAATGTCACAGTGATATATGCATACTTACTATCTAGTTGGGAAGCTGTTGATGACTAGATAAGGTAGTAAAATTCAACTCCTATTCTACTTTCTTAAATTTCACATAAAAGTAGAAGAAGCACAACAACCTTCTACTCAGGGAAAACAGCTGACAGCAAATGCTCTGCCCAAGGACTTGACTACTCAAATCCTCTGAGATTATTTGCTACCAAGCTTGTCTAAAAATGAAGACCTGAGATTATTGAGGCAAAACCAAATGGCGAAGCCAAATAGCAGGTGTATAGATTTTGATACATAGTCACTTGTCACCTTTGACTCTTCCCAAAAACAATGTACATGGCTTACCTAGTTCAAGGGTCTTTGGGGGGTCCAAGCAACCAATAGAGTAAAACATGCCTCACATTAAGGAGTGGATATCGTGCTACAATCAGGAATAAATGAGCAATCAGATTACATATGAGCATGAATAACCATGGCTTAACCAGGTCAACTGATCCTTTAAAACAAAATCATCTTTCCATTCAGAAATATTCCTGGAGGATAGTCATCATATTGTGTTTTGTTGACCATAGAAATACATACTGACACTCTGACCCTTCCTTTCTTCTGGCTGTAGTTTTTACCTCGCTAAACAGTTCTAACTGGGAGAAAGCTGGAGGAAAACTGTGTTACAGAGAGCATAGGCAGTACTCCTCTTGACAGGGAGGTTCATCAAGCTGAAATCAATGCACTTTGTGGAGTTGAACGATTCTCTAATTCTGTGCTGTTACTGAAGGATTTGTGTGTGGAGAATGATCAGCACCGTTCTGGTTCTCACTCAGCCTAATGTCAAATCCAAGACTAAAGAGCGTGAGCTTCCCTCATGTGTAAGGAGAATTTAATGCCTTAAATCCGTGTAGCTGCGCTTTAAGACAAGAAACACGTCATTGTGCTTTAAACTGGAAGACGAGTCAGGATATGAAGTGCATACGTGTGCCAGACGAGACCTCTTGGGATGAGCACCGACACAACAAAGAAACGATACTCTGGAGCCACTAACAAGCAGAAATGGAAATCAAGAAGCCGCAACCTCAGCTTTGCATACTAGGAGAAAAATATAAAACTTGAAATTAAGCTCCAGCATAGAGGAATTGAAAGAGAAACCTCCCAGTATGGCCACACTATGGCCACCAGCAGAGAGAGGGAAAGGTAGTTCTCAGCTCTTCAACTTTTCCAACGAGAACAGAGAAAATAGAAGCCCAACAGGACAATCAAAAGCAGCTCCCCCCAAATCACAAGATGTTAGGACTCTTATACATAAATAAAATAAATAAATATCATTTTAATCTGAAAAGAAAAATAACCTTACCATGTGTCTGACAGTCCATTGCAGACTTAAAAGACAGCCTCATCTAACAGCATCTGCAGATAATAAGAAAAAATAATTCTACTTTTTCCGTGTGGATACCTGTCCCATTGCCAGGTGAGTCCCACTTCCTACTTACCCGTGGGAAGTTAATCATAAGAGAAGAGAGGAGTTAGGGGACTGTGTGCTGTGGCTTTAATACTGTCCACAGCATCATTTCCACCAGCCAATGTAGTACTCCACATAGCCCCAGTATACTATCTTTGTCATATCTTTAAACATCTGCTCTCTCTACCAATGTCTTTTTTATTTCTAATCCCACTTTTGTTTTCTTATTTTATTGGCTGCTCTTACCTGAAGTTATTTTGGGGAGTTTTTTAAACAATGAGCCTTAGCTTTGCTGATTTTCCAAGAATATCTTTGTTTTCTAGTTATTAATTTGTTCTATTGTGTTTAAATCTTTCTTCTGATTATTTTTGCTGGGGTTTTCTTTATTTTTCATTTTCTCAGGTTTAAAGCTAGTTTGTTAGCATTCATTTTCAAGTCTCAATTCTTCCTCAAAATAAAATAATATGATCTAATAAATATGACTATGTTATGTATCCTTTTGTGAGTTTTCAATGTTTTAAAAATTAAAGAACTTAACTTTTAATTTTCTTTGATCCTTGATTATATGAATATGGCTTTTAAATATTTAAAACACCATTTTAATTGATTTCTAAATTCTATATATTTATTTCCATTTTTACAGCTCAAAAATGGTATATTGGGGATTTCATGTTTCAATCAATAATTGCAACTTATTCAGATGATATGGCCATATAATATCAATATTCTATGATTGTTGATGTTACTTTATAGCTTAATATGCACTCAATTTCTGTAAATTTTTACAAAACTTGTATGTTTTTATGTATAGCCCACTAGTCAATCCAAACAGTTGATGGGACTGTATAAATCTTAAGGCCTTTCTGATATTTAAAATAATTGGACTTATATCCTTCTATGAATATGATGAAAGATCTACCTACTTGTCCTGAAAGTTATGTCCAAGTTTCATTTTATATACCTTAAAAATATATCATTGGACACATATAAGTTGAAACTTACACCCTTGATATATCAAGGCTTTTAAAAATATTGTCTCTTCTTTCTTCCATAAGACTTTGTTTTAAAATCCATGAAATGCAGTCCTAGAGTTGCTCATTGAGCAGTCCTCCTTGCTGTACACCTAACGCAGATCTCCCCATCAATTTGTCTTCATCTAGCCTTCGTGTCCTTGGGTTTGAGATACACCTCAAAATCACAGTTGTTTAATTGACTTTTGGCAATCAGTGTCTTTTCATAGGAGAGCTGAGTCCACTTACAGTGATGATGATTACATATCTGCATTCATTTCTATCATCCCATTTTGTCTTTCCTGTCTCATTTTTTTCATTATTCTCTGCCAATCTGCTCAAGGCATTTAGAGTGACTTTCGCTTTTTTTTTACATTCATTATGTTATTTTCCTTCAGTGATTGCCCAGGATATTTTCACAGTATATTTAATCAGCATCGTTGTATTATTGAAAAAATATAAACAACTTAACATGTTTTAACCATTTTGACTGCCCTTCTAACTTAATGCTATTTGCTAAGATTTCAATTAGGGGTTTAATTTCAACCCCTAAATAGATGTTCATTATTTTTGTACAAGTAATGTTTGATCCTTTTACCCATAAATTTTTCATTTTATTTTTATATTTTCTTTTTGTATCCCAGATCTGTGGTCACTTTTATTCACTCTGAAATAAGTTCTGTAAAAGGTGAATTGTACTTGGTGAGAATGTGTTGATAATAGAGATTTAATATTTGTTACCTGATAGTGCCTTTATTCCAATGTGTTTTTTTTTTTTTTTTCCAGTTTTTTGAGACAGGGTCTTACTTTGTAGTTTAGGCTGGCCCTGGACTCACTTTGTAGCCCAGGCTAGCCTTAACCTTAAGGCGATCCTCCTACCTCTGCCTCTCAAGTGCTGGTATTACAGGCATGAGCCACCACACCCAACAATGTGGTGTGTGATGCTGATTGCTGATGGACGTGAGTCAGTACACCCAGCACTGTGGTTGGCATGCAGTTACCTGGGACTGCTCACTAAGCAGGTGCAGAACCATGCAGGTAAATCTCCAACCCTTCAACACCATTTTGAAAAGTAGACTGTCTGAGGTTACCTGCAGGGACTGAATATCTTCTCGTGAAGGATAATAATTAGCCTTTTCTTTCAGCTTCTCTAGTTGTTTAGATGTTAACAGTCTAGATCATCAGGCTTTTATTACCTTGTTTTGAATCTTTCTTTTGTTTCTTAAGGTTCTTCAGTTTTCCTATTTCTGTAAGTGTGATATACAGGCATTTGTAAATCTGATGATTGTGATTTTAACAAGTTCTAGTGGAAAATGAGCCATTGTCTCATATAATATCAGCCTTCAACTTTCTTTCTAGTGGCTCCTTTCGGAACCCACTTAGAAATGGACTGGATGGTCTCCTATAACCTTATATACTCTACTCCCGTTTTCATCTTTTCCATGTATTTATGTCCTGTGGCATCATTAAGAGTAACTTTCTTTTTATCTTCCATTATACTAATTACATCTTAACTCTGCTTTTGTTTCAATTGCTATGTACTATTTTGATTTCTAAAAAGTCCACCAGATTCTTCTTTTTATAAAAATCTGACTAGTAGATTTTTACAGGTTCATAATTCCTAACCATAATTTCAGTTTTGTGCTTTATTGTTTAAACACAGTAGGCTCATTTTATGTGCTTTAATTCATTGTTCCAAAACCTTTTAACCTTTGCAGAGATCTGATTTTATTTGTTTCTGCTGGATTTTCATAGTTATTGGTTGTCTCTTCATATCAGTAAGTGCTTCATTTTACCTCTGCTTTCTTTTTTGATGAATTATTTAATTTTTATTGCAAAATGTGGGCTTTGTAACAACCCAATTTAAAAATTTGCATGCTAAGCAGCATCATCATTCCTGCCCCATCCACATCTTTACTCTTTGTGCTGTTGTGTTTCAGAAGTAGCTCCTGGAAAGACTGCACAGAGCAAAAGAAAAAATAGAGCCTAAAGTGCTGTATGAAAAACAAGAATCTGCACTTAGTAAATAAGATTTCATTTTTTCAAAAAGCTACACAATAGTTTAAGCAAAAAGAGATCAATGTTAGATTAGTTTAGTTTCTAATTGGTTTTGGTTTTTTAAAGCTAACCTTAGTGTTCCAAACTTTAGGCCTCAATGAACCAAGTATCTTTTTAATTTTATAAGCTAAGATGTATGAGTATAAATGAAAAATTCAAGGTATCACTTGTCTCCACTATTACATCAAGCTCTACAAATGGATATTATGATTGCCTCAAAAGCTGGAAAAGAGTAATCCCAAAGCACCAAAAAGCTAGTCCTACAGCAATTACCAGAGTCGTAAACTAATTAGCTGTAATGTGAACTGTCAGAACTATTCTCAGGTTGATTACTGAGTGATATCTAATTACTCAAAATGCTTACAAATTTTTAGTGATTTACATAGTCACTTTTAAAAAATGTGCTTTAGCAGAACCTAAAAAAATGCAGGAGGAAGAATCCCCCCTAAATTATGAGAGGACTTTCTTTGCCTAGTGTGAACTGATAACACACACACACACACACACACACACACACACACACACACACACCTATTTGGTATGACATTAAGTAAAACTAGAAAGACACTAAAAGTTAATTTTAGTTATTATCATAAGCAGAAAACAACCCATAAATAAATTTACTAATCAAGGATCTGCTAATAAGTCTATTGTGAAAGGTGTTTATTTGCTAGTATAAATAAAACTTTGCTTTGACTACTGCTACTATTATATTATTAGTAAGGCTGGATACTTGCCAGATCTATAGAAAAGATGCAATTTTCCAGATGCTTGTAAAATTCAAGGACTTTAGCTGTTACTATGAAGTAGTAATGATTATAAATAAAGGAGATGTCAGTTCAAAAAATAAACTATTGCATTTAATGAATAAGTAAAATCCAATTTCTAAAAAATTTTCTAAGGGTTATTAACCTAGGTATGGTCCTTAGTTGTGATCATCAGCTTTTCATTCACATGATTAGCTATAGAAATCACATAGGTTGGTCCTGTGAATATAATAGTTTAGTAGTGCATACCTATGTCCCAAAGCCATATTGGTAAAGAGGCCATTCGAGAAAGTCTGTTGCTAGGCAACAGACTGCCCTCCTAACTGCAGTCAGCCATTTTGAAAGCACCAATGTGAGACTGAAAAAATGTCAAGAAGGTAAAAAATATACAGTATGCAATCATTCCATAAAATTAAACCCTTACTTGAAAAACAGCTTAATAACCTACATTTGTAGATTACTTTTCAGTTTAAGAAGTTTTTAAAAATGATCTCTGGTTGGATTCTTATAACACCTTATGAGACAAAGCAAACATTGTTATTATTTTTATTCTAGCAATGAAGAAAAGCATGACCCAGAGAAGTTATATAGCTACTCAGCTATAAAAACACCATTCAAACTTAGGCTACTGGTACTTATGTCTTTTTTTTTTTTTACTATTACATACTTTTTTTCAAGCATATCACTTGTATGATAAAACAACTACATATTTCAAAATAGCAGCTCTGTTTTCACTCTTAAGCTTACTTTGACATGGAAGAGAGTAAGAAGAAGAACACTAATGAACCTCACCAGATTTTGCTTCAGATAGAAAAAATAATGAATGGACAAGTAGTCAGACAGATAAATAACCCCATGTCATAGAAGTAACTTGAATGGTATCAAAATCACACACCTTTAATAATTAAAACACTGAAATTCAAAGAAAGGAATGAGTAGCTTGAACTAATATCAAAACTAAGGTTCTTTTGAGAATTCAATAAGGCATCACAGAACTCAAAAAAAATTTTAAGTAGGGTTTAGCCAAAGTCATGTTTCCTGTAAACTACACTGAAATTAATTATAATATACGTCCACAGGTGGCACACATTACTTTCTGGCATACAGGTCTTTGTGAGAGGTTTCATTTGGACACATTAGTCACTTCTGACTTGCCAAGGTGACTTTAAAGTAATAAGGCACAGCTCAGTGTGTCTCAGGTAACTGTGAAATGCTTCTCCACCGCTCCCTTGAACACACTCTGTGCATGCATCCTCATGCACTGCACAGAAATTAGCAGATTTTAGGGCCAGGGAGTTAGCTCAGTGGTTCCGGCACCTGTCTTGCAAGCACAAGGGCTTGAGTTCGATCCCCTGGTAACCATATAACAATACTGGGCATGAAGACTCAAGCCCAGCAGCAATCAGCACCACATACCACAGTGCCAGGTGTGGTGGCTCACACCTGTAATCCTAGCACTCAGGAGGCAGAGGCAGGAGGATTTCTGTGATGTGTGTTGGAGGCTGAGCTCAGAGCCAGCCTGAACCACAAAGCGAGACCCTGTCTCAAAAAAAAAAGAAAGAAAGAAATTAGCTGGTTTTAACCCTCAGATTTATAGATCATCCAGAGAAATGATCTGTGTAACATTTTAATCTTTCCAGACTAAGAAGGTCTAGCCTACATAGCTTAGAGGAGTCTAATTTGGACTGCAGTCTAATTTGGTGGTTGAGCAATAAAATTTGACCCAAAGCTGCCTCTGTTTGTAGCAAACTACAGCCTAATTTAAGTATTCAAACTTTAAACTATTGTAGAAATATTCTTGTAACAGATAACCGAATCTCAGCTAATCGCTGCTTTCGAACTTCAGACCCTCCCAGGCTGCCAGCCAATCAGATAAATGCTGACCACCATCCACTAGGGGTGATTCTGTATGTTACATTATTTTCTCTCGCAATGAATATAACGAGCACGTGACAGAGTCAGGTGTTCTGAATCAGCTTCAGTCTTGAATTCTGCTTAGTTCTAGAATCTTTGTTCTTGTTCAAATAAACCAAGTTATCTTTTTCTTTAATGAAAGGAAAAAAAGATTCCAAACACAGGACACTATAGAAAAACAAAATGAAACATTCAACTAGATTTCGATTCTGCACAAAGTACAATTGTGTCTTTCTTTCTTTCTTTCCTTCTTTCTTTCTTGTTTCTTTCTTTCTTTATTGAGACAGAGTCTCGCTTTGTAGTTCAGGCTGGCTCTGAGCTCACTATATAGCCCAGGCAAACCTTGAACTAACAGCAATCGCTCCTGCCTCTTCCTTCTGAATACCGGGATAATAGCGGCAAGCCACCACACCTGGCACTGTGGTATGTGGTTCTGATTGCTGGTGGGTGTGAGTCTCCACACCCTGTATTATTGTATGTGGTTACCAGGGATCAAACCTGGGCCCTTATACCTGCAAGGCAGGTGCTAGAATCACTGAAGTAAATCCCAACCCTAATTGTGTCTTTCTAATGGAAGGATAACATAGATTAGACCACATATTGGCAAGTTATACACATTTGTATTTGTTTGTATGAAATGGAAAAGAAAATCAGTCCAATGGTTTATCACAATTTCTGTCATCAAATATCTTAATTAACATTTGAAATATTTTATATTCATATTTATGAACTTTTAATTTCCAAAAATTAAGGAGTCTCTCTTTTTCCACTTTCTGTCCATCATTTCAAAATATGTTCTTTTTAAATAATGAGTTTAGAAAATTAATTTTAGATAAATTCTCATATGAGCTGCAATGTTTCCAGTTCTAGAAATATGATCACCACCAGCAAGGACAGACTGAGGGGACATAAATGGATACAAGATGAAGAATCACTGATTAAAGATAACTATTAATTCACTGTGTCCTGATAGGTAGATTGCCAGTAGTTGTTTTAACACTTACATACTCAAATGTGTTTTTTTTTAAAAAAACTAATTGTGTATGAAAATTTGGAAATATGTTTTTATCCAAAATTGTAATGTACAACCATAAATTGCATATATCAAAACTATTTTGCAAAGCAAAGTATTTTCTTAAGTTCACTCATATTTACATATTCACTCAACTTTGCTCAACTTAACAAATTTACCCTATAGTTTGTGAAAGAGAATGAAGATTTAAACATAAGCACTGTCTCCAAAATGTGGTTTTTAATAGAATTTACTCAATATGATAAAACTAATACATTTGAATATAACAATCTTTGATACATCATAACTGATTAGTGTAGAGTGTAAAATTGATAAAAGTAATCTTGAAGATAAGTGCTTTCTATGAATATCTGTTCCTTAGTTTGTAGACTAAATATGAAATGCTGTACGTCCATGTAGGATTCTTAAACAAGCTGGCAATATAAGTTGGTATTAAGACCTATGTTAGTGATATAAAGATAGCGTATTTCATCACCTTTTTAGACACTTTACATTTAAAGCTCAAATCAACTATAGGCCACTGGTAACATTACTTGTTCCCTTGTACTGGCTTGCAAATGACAGAAAATAGAACAGTCAGAACTTGTGCACCAGCTAAATCCTAATCCAGTATTTCCAGTTTTTGTGAATCATATTTCCCATGGGACACTTGGAAAAACTGTGATAAAAGAGAGCATTTTAAATGTTTCTATATTTCTTGCTAAATTATTTTATAACAATATTTTCCACAATATTATCTTTCCTGCACTGTAACTGGCAACACAAGTTACATAACTAGATAAATGAACACTACTCGATGCCTATTCACTTGACAGAATAGTTTTATTTTTTTCCTGCCATTCAGCTCAACTACATTGCAGTCATATATTTCACATTTTCCATGACAATACTCCAAACTGCAACAAGTTTAAACACACAGCAGGAAACTCCTCAGGAAAGATAAAGAAATCCATTCAATATAGATTTAATTATACAAGCACTTAACTGCACTGGTAGCAATCATTACATGGTAGTTCACACAACATTAAATGGAGAGCCTGTTAGGAAAGACAGATTACCTCAGAACTGAGAGCCGTTCAGGGAGCAACAAACTGCTGGAAATCTGTACATCTTAAATGGTTATTTCTTAAAAGGCAAAGCCCAGGTCTGTCCAAATCCTCCCTGCCAGCACTTGGCCACAAATGCTCTCTGAAAGTTAATTGGAAAAATCATACTTTCTCAAATTAAATATTTTTGCTGTACCAAGTTAAATATGTTTAACAGAGTATAATATTCGATGATATAGAATGTAATAATGGTACTAGAACCAAAAATGAGTACTCGTGTCCCTAAAAGAACTCTTTCATATTCTGTAGCACTCACTGGTTTAATTGAAAGTACTTCTATATAAATTACATAACTACACCAAAATAAATGTCATTTTAACTTCATAATACACACTTCAGCTGCACAATTTTAATCACATTAGTAAAAAGATGCAAAGTTTTGGAGTTACATTTATAGGAAAAATAGAGAGTGTCGTTTATCAAAGTTTGTGTTTGAAAATGCTTTAACAGACTGAAAGTTGTTTTGGAACTTTGGAGCCAAATCAAGGTCTTCAGAAACAAGCAAATATCAAGGCATGACTATAAAACATCAGCATAAAGATCAGGGATAAAGGAACAGGAAGCTGAACTAAAAGTTAATCGGGGAAGTGCTAAGAAACACAAGGGTATCTGCCTTTGTCTCTGGTATTCGGTAGGTTCAAGACCCGGAATGTGGAAGACTGGCTTCCCAGAGTGGACGGCGGAATAGCACAGCTAATGATGACAGCTTTCATGTTGACACTGATAATAGTCCACCAAACTTATCAACACCAGAGAAAAGAGAAATTACTAAAAAATGATTAAGTTGTCCACTGGTAAGAAATTTAACATCTCCATTAGTTCAAACACATGCAGTATCCAAACACTGGATTTCATAACATGAGTAGAGCAAGCATATCTTTGCTTTACAAACTCTCCCCCATGAATAAGGGGGCCAGGGGAAGAAAAGGAGAAGAAAGAAGGAAGAAAGTTGGAGAAAAGAGTGACTTTAACAAATTTGTTATCAATTCCTTGATTTTAATTATTTTTAAAGTTAAGGTAGAAATTTACTTTATGTTTAATGATGAGACTATTCAAGGGACTTATAAAATATATAAAAATATATAAAATAGATTTTACCCGAGATGATAGACACCTTTATTTTTTCATTATCCAAACTATAAGTTATTTAATAACATGATTCCATTTTCTATCACTGAACTACAAATCAGGAACTGTCATCTTTTCATATCTACCCCCAAGGGCAATGCAATTTTAACTCATTAACTAAACTGGAATTTTATAATCAGTAGCCAGTATAACATTAGGAAATCAAAATGATTTTGTTTTGGTTTTTCAGTGAGATTTGTCTAATCCACTTAGAGAAACAGAAGGAATAATTTAATCCTCAATAAATACATTAGGCTATAGAAACAACACAACTCCTGAGAGGAATACTTTTCAGCAGTTATTCTTAACACAGATGACATGAAACTGTAGTTACTCTAGTGTATGCCAGTATGTGGCTCTCAATTGGTCAAAGCTACAGAAACAAGAGATTGAACACAGTGTATAGATGATTAGGAAGGTAAGGTCCGTCGTAGCAATCATGGTTCGAGGGACTAGACCTCTCTCTCTCTCTCTCTCTCTCTCTCTCTCTCTCTCTGAACTGCTTTCTCATTCTACACTCTTTCTAATGGCTTCACACATTCATTATTTTTCAAATGAAACAGAGACGCTATGCTACTCTATGGGCCTGTACCATAACACGTATCATCTCACCTATATAACGGTTGGTACTTTGAATACTTTAATCTTTTCCAAGTGAGTCTTGTTTCCTGTCAGCAGAAGCAATAGAGTGAAGATTTTTCTACATCTTCAGGGTAGGCCCTGTCCAGCTGGATCTGACAAGAGTTTTGGTTTTGTTTGTTATTGATAAGAAACTACCACTGGGAAAAGTATTATCCATTTTGTCCAAATTTTCTGGGAAAATTCTGTGTTGATTTCTTTTCTCCCTCTCTGTGAAATGGCTAACTGTTCCAGTTTGGGGTTGATCTATACCACATCTGCCAGTCCATCTTTCTTTTCTAAAGTGCTTCTTGCTCTGTTTGGTCTCCTTTGAATTAGTTCCCATTGTCTGTGTGTGCAATTTAAGTACCTAACTGAATTCTTACTGAAGCACGTGAATGTCTCGGCTTGTCTCAGCTTGGCTACTGTATGTTTACTTTTACAAACCGGTCATTGTAACCCAGCATTCTTGGGAGTTGCCAGAGAGTTATATTTCTGAGCCATATTTTAGCATAAAATGGTGAAAATTGAAAAAACCCCTTCTTATTGGGGGGAAGGGCTCATGAAGGAGGCCCCAAGCCCGCCTCCTGGTGCTACTTATCTGACTTCTTCCCACATTTCCCAGGTTTTCTCCTGCTCTGATCCCTGCTCTAATCATGGTCTGATCCAACAGGCTTCTGGAGGAACAGAGCCCCCTAATCCCACTCTGAAGTGCTTTTTCCTCAGTAGTTGCACCTCCCTAGTCCTTGGCTTCCCGGAGCAGCTGCAGCCTCTTGGCTCCAGCTCTGCCTCACTCCCAGCCCCTGCAGTGCCTTCTCTTCCCTGCGCGTCTCCAGTCTCGGGTGCTGTCATCTGTTCTTACTGTAACCCTGGACACGCTTGTCATGCTATTTATGTTCACAAGAACCTAATCCAGCCTATATCACATTTTTATTCTACACACTGTAGCTGTAGCGGCTGCCTGGAGATGATCCTTGAGTGTCAAGAATATTAAAAATGAAAATAGAGGATCGCTATTTTGCATCCTAGAGATTTCATTATTATGTCCTTCCACGTCTTATCTGGACAAATGTGTTCAGGGACCAGATTTAGAAAAGTCAGATAACAAGTGATAGTTTTGGCCCATGTGGTCTATCAACAATAACAAAAAATAAAATTAGGCACAGCTGAGACTTGATTATAAACTTAACATGATAATAATGTTAGTTATAGGGGAGATAATAATTGTGTGAGAATAAAATCTGCCCAGAAATGTAGGCAAGACCTCTGTCATGTAATCTGTTACTGGCTTCATAACTTAATATTTAAATTAGAACTTTAGAGAACTAAAACACATAAAAAGAAATAATTCATGGGCCGGGGAGTTAGCTCAGTGGTTCCGGCACCTGTCTTGCAAGCGCAAGGGCCCGGGTTCGATTCCTCGGTAACCACATAACAATACTGGGTGTGGAGACCCACACCCAGCAGCAACCAGTATCACATACCACAGTGCCGGGCGTGGTGGCTCACGCCTGTAATCCCAGCACTCAGGAGGCAGAGGCAGGAGGATTGCTGTGATGTGAGTTGGAGGCTGAGCTCAGGGCCAGCCTGAACCACAAAGCGAGACCCTGTCTCAAAAAAACCTAAAAAAAAAAAAAAAAAGAAAAAGAAATAATTCATTAACATTATATATGTTGGAATATTTACATATAGCTTGATAATCGGTTTGATTTTCTTGACATACCTATAGAGTAATTTTAAAGTAAAGCTACTCTATTTAAAATAAGTAACAGTTTTATTTATAATAATGGTTTTTGTCAAAAACAAATTTTGAAATAAAATACAGAAATTAAAATATTACAAATGTATATGTATAATGTGTATCTTTTAAAAGTTAAAACCTTCAACCAAAATGATAATTTTTAGTATACAGCTATATTCTTAAGCCAGGTTGTTAACTCCATGTATGCCCTAGTATGACAACAGCAATATTTTTCTGAAGAGTATATATTTAAACAAAATTTTATTAGTCTAAATTTTAAGAGGTTTTTTCCCCTTATAACATCATGAACACAGTTAAATTATATAATATTTGCATAATTAATACTCTGAAATCACTGTAATATGTCATAATATTTTAAACAGAAAAACATTCAACTACTGATGTACATGGTAAGTGCAGTGCAAATTCTGCAAAATAAAGAACATGTTCAAACCTAAATTCTATTTTGAAATGCATAAAAATTGCTGCCCTAGCATTTTTATAGTGTTCTGTCTATTCAAGCCATCTCTTCAACAAATGTTCTTATCACACAAAATTTGTTAACATATTTTCTCCCTTTTGATTTCTTTTAAAGCTGGATCAAATGTAGATGCTCAAAAACCAAGCACCCTTGATTTCTTTACAGGGGGCTGCTGTGACTCGTTTGTCTCCCCCATGCAAAGTTCATGTTAAAACCTAATTGTCCTTGTAACACCACTGAGAGGAAAGACTGCTAAGGAGCGTGTGAGCCCTGGATTAATGTTGTTATGGGAGCAAGTTCTTAGAAAAGGGCAAATTAGTCTTCTCCAGCAGCTTTCACCAGATGCCATTCCCTGCGTCCCAGATTTCTCATTCCCAATACTACAAGGAATAAATTCCTGTTCTGTATAAGTTACCCAGTCTGTGGTATGTTATTGTAGAAGCACAAAACAGAGCAGACAAAGGCAAGAAGTCTATATATTTCCATTTTTTAAAAAATGTTCCATCGGGGCCAGGGATTTAGCTCAGTGGTCCCAGCGCCTGTCTTGCAAGAGCAAAGACCAGTATTCAATCCTCCATAACCACATACAATACTGGGCGTGGAGACTCACACCCACCAGCAATCAGCACCACATACCACAGTGTCAGGCGTGGTGGTTTATGCCTGTAATCCAGCACTCTGGAGGCAGAGGCAGGAGGATTGCTGTGATGTGAGTTTGAGGCTGAGCTCAGGGTCAGCCTGAACTACAAAGTGTGACCCTGTCTCAAAAAAAAAAAAAAAAGGTTCCATCAAAGTCTTCCATAATATCATACAGAACTGCAATTTTAGAATTTTAAACTTAAGTGTGTTACAGAGTCTATGTACTTACTAATGATTTGCTCACTTTACTTACTGATCTTATAGATCCAGGTTTCCTGTTAGTAGTTTAGGGTTCAGTAATCACAATTTGCTGAAAATATTCAAATGTTGAACTTTTAAAGTCCACTTTTAGTATTTTGATTAAATATCTTCAAATGATTTTAAGCAAAATGTAATAATTGCTTACCATGGTTCATTAACTAAATTGTCTAATATCATTACCGAACACAGAGTTATTAGCAAAGTATATTACAAAGGCTCAAATCTGACATGATATCAGCAGCAAAAAAACAGCATGGTCTCCTCTGCAACAGAATATTTTTATATTTTAATTGCTATTTTTATATATAAAAATGTTTAAATTCTTTTCAATTACAGCTGTAAATTCCATCACTGTACTAATACTGCTTATATGGATGTAATCATGAATTGTGCATTTAGAAAAAGCAATTCTGAGTTGTTGGGGTTTTTTTGTTTGTTTGGTGTTTTGTTTTGTTTTGTTTTGTTTTGTTTTTGAGACAGGGTCTCACTTTGTAATTCAGGCTGGTCCTGAACTCAGCCTCAAACTCATATCACAGCAATCCTCCTGCCTCTGCCTCCTGAGTGCTGGGATTACAGATGTGAGTCACCACACCTGTCACTGTGGTATGTGGTACTGATTGCTGCTGGGCATGAGTCTCCATGCCCAGTATTGTATGTTGTTAACCGGGGAATCGAACCTGGGTCCTTGCACTTGCAAGACAAGCACTGGAACCACTGAGCTAACTCCCTATCCCCCTGAGTTCATTTTTGATCCATGGATTTTTTAAAAAAATTTAGGAAGAACATTATTTTTACTGTTATGTTGTGACTCACCAAAACAGACATTGTTATCATCACCAAAAGCAATCCTCCTTGATACTCCCTTCAAGTTCTCTCAGATCTGTCCGTAGAGTAAACTTGCAGTTGTGTTTGACTCTGTCTCAGAAGAAAAATATCACTCACTATTCGAATTAGCTGAATTTTAGATCAAATTTCAATTTCCATTTTGCTTGACCTAGATTCTAATGACATTAATATAAAGTCAGCATGCTCTAAACATTTCAAAGCTATTCCTCTGCTACTGAACTCAATAAATAAATAAAGCTAGACCTATGCTTATAGAAAGGGGAACATAGGAGCAAAACAATACAGAACAACTATCACTAGATATATAAGACAGTCACATCTCAAAGCCTAATGCATATACTCCTCACAACTGTATGTATTAAACTATTGTTACATACATACTACTGTGATGCACAGTCATCTAAAGATAAATTCTAACATTCTGCAGCTACTCTGCTTGTTCCCTGCATCTGTGTTTTCTGATTTTTATGTGATCAGTAATATCACTACCATCCACATGAGGCATATAGATATTGATAGCTATTACAAACATTATATAATCATCATTTTCCTGAGAATCAGAAATTTGGGCCTCAATATTTAACTAACAGTCACTTTAATTTTAAATATATTACTGTTAAATGGCATATGAAAAGTATGCCCACTAAGAAACACATCATCACATATTTACACCTATTATAAATGAAAACACAGTCACAGCAGTTGACATGTTCATGTTTCTCTCTACACGCTCTAGAAAAATGTTTCTTGATGTTCAGTTTCTGCAATCATTTTTCATATTGAAGCATATTTCAGTACATCCCAACTACAACGCCCCACATTCTGCCAGTTTTAGAGATGATGGTTTCAGGCATCAGTCATGTCCAAGCTCAGATTCGGGCACAATGGCTGGCTCAGACTCACACAGGAGTAGCCGAAAGCAGAACTTTTCCTACCATTACCTGTGATCAGCCTGATTCCCAGCACCATCTTCCTTTCAGTTTCCTTGTCCAGATGCTATAACACAGTAACACTCCATTAGCTAAATTCCAAGACTAAAACACTAGCTATACCCAAGAATCCTTGCTCAGGAAAAGTGGTTAGTTTCAAACCGGACCTCCAGGTACTCCAGATGCAGCCGGCGCCTGGGAAGAGCTGACTCCAGCTGTGAGATTCAGCTGTCGATGTGTTCTTTCTATGTAACAACACCTTGACTGAGCTTTTCTTGTTCCCTCTAGCAACCTTCAGTCACAGTGAAACTTTTAACATTTCAGATCAGGGTGAAGAGAAAAATACATCTAAATCCAAGGTGAAGAAAGCTGAAGGAGAAGACCAGATATTTTAAAGAAGATCAAAAGAAAGAAAAGTGGCCAAAACAGTAAAAGAGAGATAAAAAGAAGAGATGTGTGATAAACTCTCCTTAAGGTCTATCCATAGATAGCATGATCCAATTCAAAATAATTATAAAACTTACCTTTAATCTTTCAAACTTTTATCAAAGAGTGACTTCACAAAAAAATCAATAATATTTTCTCAGTGAATGAATTTAATTCCTTTAAAAAAGAACTGTGTTTTTATAGTTCAGGGAGTTATTTATTACAAAAATAGCAGGAGATATAAGTAGTGACAGTTGGATACTACCGACTCTCTCAAAGGGGAGAAAATTGGGGAGGCCAGCATTTATTACAGTCAAAATTACAATGTGTCTATCTTATAGTCTGTTGAATAGTTGATTATGCCATTTACACTTTTACATTAATCTCTTATTGACCCCAAGGATTACTTATCAAAGCAATGTTCATAAGGTAGACAATTAAAAAGATTCTTAACTGCATGCCCAGTTTAGTACCTCTCAGTGGGAAAAATAACTCATGTGCAAAATATATCAATTAAAATTCAATAAGAAGCTATTTGCTGTGTATTACTGCTCACTCAGAAAAATTCCTTCTCAGATAAATAGGCAAAAAAATAAAAAGTTCTGGATGACTTACCTACTATGCCATCATATTCTTTTCAGAATATATTTAAATGCAAAGTTTAGAAAGATATACTTGTGTGCACAAAATATAATGTGGATCCTGAAAACTGAGATCATGAAGAAAAGATTTTCTAGTCGGAGAAATGTGCTTCCACCTGAGTGATTCATGCTGACAAGACACCCTCCTGTCTGGTATGTACCGTGATCTGTGAGCCAAGACTGGATGCATGCAACTCTTCAGAAAAGGAGCGAGGAGGCTGCTGTCTTACAACTTCCTTAGGAAGCCCTAGATTTCTCAAAACACTTCGGCAACGTTTGCCTATTTGGACTATACTGCAAGCTTCCACTGAAATGTCCCTCGTTACGGCTTTATCTGTAAAGGATGGAAGCAAAAATGACTGCAGAGCTGAACTGAAAATATCGTTTGTATCGTGATTCTTTCTTCATTTCTGAATCAAATTGAAAACAATTTTCCCTTTTTAAAACAGTTCCAGATTTTACAGACATGCTTGTAGTAAATGTTTGAAAGTGTCTCCTCCCATTTTGATGAATGTCAGTGCCTTATGAAGCGCTTCCCAATGTCCTGCTCTCAGTAGGGGAGCCCAGAACATTTTATTATGATACACTATGCACTGTGTCATCTAATTAAGCCATCAAGCTTTTCATAAGGGTGGGAAAGGAAGCTACTTTTTTGTCAAAAATTATTGAAAAGTTTATAACATCATTTGAGCACTTTATCATTACTTATTTTTAAAATAAATTTGAGCATTTAAACACTGAAAAACATCATAGGTAGTCTATTCAGTGATGAGTATTGCAATACAGCTCACTGCCTGTCTGTAGTGGTGATCTAGATGAATAATCAAAATCGCGAGACACAGCAGGCTTCTTCCAGTGCCAAGTCTGGTAATGTTACGTAAAACCAAGGGCGGCCATGGCATGGAGGAGGCCGCAGGGTGTACCCACAGACTGTCAGGCTCAGGACACCAGTCCGCTAGGCTGAGGAGGAGGCACAGATCTGAGGAGGGACGCGCCATTGTGGTGGCTCTGGATCCTTCTGGGATTCGCTAAGCTTGTCACATGACGATTCAGGTTATCTTCTCAAGAGTTCTAGGGTTTTGAGGAAATACTACAGACCATGTATTAACCATTTCCTTCAATACATAGTTAAACATTTAAGACAAACAAGCACCTAAGAGCCTGGGACATATTTGCTTCTACTTTTGAATCTTTTTTCACCCGACACTTCACTTTGATCAAGTGTTTCTACTCTCACAAGTTACTTACAGTGACTCACAGAAAACCCTAGGAGTTACAAGGCCTGACTGTAATGGCAGATGGCTCCACTTGAGCACATCGGTGATACCAAATACCCTCTCCTCCCAAAACTTCAATTATTCATGTTCTTTTCAACATCTCAGGAGAACACTAAATTTATTCTCGATACAAATACTGTACTCATTTCATTTTTTCAATAAAAATTATGATTATTTGTAACCATTTCGGCTGCCAAAGGGGCTATAAGAAAAGTACAATAGCCCAGAGCAAACTAAAACAAGAGAAAATATCTTAGAACTGTTTTAGTGGAGAGAGCACAAAAAGAGAAATAAGTGAAAGTTGAATGTTGCAATGGCTCTGCCCATGCCTTTCCTAAGGAAACATTTCCACTTCTCAGGCTGAGAAGCTTCCACATTCCAAACCAACTGGGCGCCGGCCAGTCACCTCACAGCAAAGTACCACACTCATCTCTGAGGCCCTACTGAACTGTCCCGCATGTTTTATGTATTTAGATGAATGTTGAGATAACATTATGTCTTTTTTTGCTTATTCAATATGAAGCCCCTGCCCTTCTCATTGTAATAAACTTGTGTCTTCACTTAGAAGTTTATTTGAGATTTTATATATATACTTGAGATTAAGATATATTTGTTTATTTAAACATTAAAAAGAAACACAAAAGACCAACCTTCCTGGTGTTCACTGTTCATCGCTGCACTTCTGATGAACTCATCAAAGTCAAGCTCACTGATGAAACGAGAGTTGGGCCTGCAGAGGAAAGTGGATAGAAGGCGTAAGTGTGGGCTTCACTGGATTTGAAAATGGAAATCTTTTGTCCACTTTCATCTCCATCACTTCCAAACCAAAAGAGAAAGAGATTTGGAGAGAGATTTTTGGCAAACTTGCCCTACTGTGTAGGAGTAGAATTTTTTTCCTAATGCAAAAATGACACCATAAGATCTCTGTTTCTTCTTCAACTGTCCCAATGTGGTGGATCCAACAGACTGATTCCAAGTTCTTGTGCACATCAAGAAGAGAACTGCAAAGTGTACACTCTGTGGTGAGGGAAGAGCAGGAACATTTAGTATAGGTCACAACAGCCAGGATGTTGATGGAAGGAAAAGGAAAGCCATGTGCTGTGCATACAGATCAGGCATTCGGACTGAGCAGCCAGAGGAAGAAAGGCAGCGTTTGCTTTGGTCTGTGGTTGTATGTCTGCTCACCCTGTGCATCTGAGCTCAAGAGGGTGGAAGGAGTGAATTCCTTGGCTCCCAATATTCTCTGTACTAGAACTGTCATGTAAGAGTCAAGTGTAAAATCTAACCTAAAATTACAAAGAAGGAAGAGTTGTGAACTCACCAGGAAAAAAATGCTGCATTTTCTCCCTATAAAGATGAAATTAAAGAACCTCAAAAGCCATCTAGGAGATAAGCCTCTCACATACTGCTAATGGTCCGTGAACTTATCAGACTGGTTATCTCATAAGTAGAGTTCTTTTATTAGTGTGGTTAATGGACTGGATAGAAATTTTTTTCTGTTTCATACTTCGCCTCTTAAGGATACAAACATTATATCCGATTTGCCTTTATAAGACATGTTTATATCACAGAAGGGTCTTTTCACAACTTAATACTATATTTCTCCCAAATCAAAATATTCTTCTGTAAAGCTAAAAAGTGTTTATGGAATTTATACACATGTTACTGTATTTTGTACCCTCAAGCAGTTTTCAATATGTGACTCAAAATGCATCAATGCATATTTATCTAGGAAGCTGGAGATAATTATATACTTTGAACCCAATTTATGTGAACATAATGATAATTATAGGCTTGCAGTGTATAATGCTGTTAAGAATGTCTGATGTTGGTATATGAAGTTCATATTTATTAATGAAAATTGATCTTATCCTTGTGAGCTTCTTCTTTAGTCCTACTGCATATTGCAGTAATGTGAATACTTCCCAACCAGCTGCCATATATTTAAGTAACAACAGTCTCATTCTTCCAGTGGATCAAATATTACTTCCTTAGAGAATAGAGTCATGATTATGAGGCATGGGAAAAGTGAGGGGAAGGGAGGATAGAGTAGGAATGGCCAGCACAGAGGTACAGTTGTGTTAGAAGAATAACTAAGCACCGCTCAGTAGCCCCGTAAAATAGCTACAGTTGAGAACAATTTTTTTTTTGAGACAGGGTCTTACTTTGTAGTTTCAGCTAGTCCTTTACTCAGCCTTGAACTCAGCAATCCTCCTGCCTTTGCCTCACAAGTGTTGGGATTGTAGGCATGAGCCACTACACCCGGCATTGTAGAATGTGGTTCTGATTGCTGGTGGGTGTGAGTCCTCATGTCTAGCATTGTTCTATGTGGTTACCAGGGATCAAACCTGGGCTCTTGCATTTGCAAGACAGGTGCTGGAACCACTGAGCTAAATCCTTGGCCCAATAATTTAATATTTTAAAATAGCCAGTAGAGAAGATTTTGAATTTTTCCAACATAAAGAATGATAAATATCTGAAGTGATTTATCCCAGTATTTCTGCTTTTCTCATTTTACATTATTATTGCACACATGAATTAAAATATCACATTTACTGTATCTAATAAAACATATACATTTCATCAAAGAATTCATACTTTTTCATGGACTTATACCATTTGGGAGACTGTCTAATTCTTACTGGGAAGAATTAGACCTTCCTTCACAGATGCTTGATATCTGTGTTTTCAAATGTGCCCCTTCCATCTCTTATGTAGTAGAACATTTTAGCAAAAATATACATTGGAAAACCCACCAGAAAATAATTTTTACACACATTTGGATATTGCAGGCTAACTCTACTTTGAACACCTATTATTTTAACTCATTTAACTCAGCCAAACTCTAAGGGTAACTAAATTCAAACCAAAAAAGTTTCCTGAGGAAATCTAGACCAGGAGAGAGAAGTGTTACAAACTCTTATTCTAAATCAAGTGCCAGGTTGAGGCATCTGAAATTTAGATTCCAATATCATGTATAAATCTGAAATCCTCTCACACAACATACAATTTAAAATGTATTTTAACTTTAGCTTTCAGTATCCCTTTCTGATAGGAGAACAATCACAGAGGTGTAGCCAGTCCAGAAATGAAGCACAATCCCAGGTTTTATAGCCAAGGTAAGGTTGGCTAGAAAAATTCATCTACTCTGAACAGCAGAGAAGTAATCAATGATTGGGAAAATCATACAATAAAATTATACACTTTAATTGTGTCTTTGGGATGAAGAAACTCCTACAGCTCTGTTTCACTTTTATTATGAAGGAAATCTCCTCTGGGAAGCAATGCCCTTCTCCGTGTAATCTTTTTTTTTTTTTTTTCTGGTACTGGAAATCGAACTCAGGAGCTTGCAACCACTGAAATCTTTTAAGAATTAAGAGAAATAGAACATGGAAGAATCTCACCTGGCTAGATGGCTTCATTTTGATCCTCAGTTCCAATTTGTTCCTCTTGCACTACTACTCAGGGAGTGAAAATTATGAAATGCATGGTGGTTGAGCAATATAAGCCACTTATAAAGTCATGCAAGAGCATGATTTGGGGTCTAAGGCAAGTCAAGTTTATATTTTCCTAAGAAATATAGAGATGTCACAGTGAGAATGACTCGGATGAAGCATTCCTTTAATTCTCTTTAGTCAGATGTTAATAGGATGAACCTGTGTCAGTACAAGCAGGCTACAAGAAGAGCATATTTTTGGTGGTGAGTATTTGTAAATTGCATATAGGATCAATGTGTATGTGTTTATTCAGCATATCACAAACAAGAGAGAGTTAAAAGGTAAAAACTGTTAAATGTTTGTTTGTTTTTATCTCATGCACAGAACAGACGCTATTCCTTGGGAACAGCAATCTGCCATCAAACTTTAATTTTAGTTTCTGAACTTTTTCTGCAGCACAAAGAGATGGCAGTGTTTCAAAATGAGAAGACTAAAACTTTAACAATCTCAGAAGCAGAAATCCTGTACTTTATAGAATCCATCTTGCTCCTGAGTAGAGTCATGCTAGAGGCAATCTGCCACCCCAAGAATATTATCATGAGATTATATAAATCAGAGCTCCTAGCACCTAGACAAAAGCTGAGAGGAATTATAGGTAACTGAGAACACTCCGCATTTATTCGGGCTCAGCCTAGCTCACTTTAGTGAAGCCTAGGGGGAAAAACCAATTTCTTTCTAAATAAAGTACAAATCCCTCAGGAGTATTGTTGTTTAGCCAGCTGCTCCTAGTGACCCCCTCCTAGCCAGGTCCTAGTGGCTACATTGACATCCCCTTCCCTGGAATCCACAAGTGAGGAAGAACATCATCCTGGAGGGGAGAGCAGTACCAGTTCCAGACAAGGGAAGTGATGATGGTCAGATGAAAACCAAGCAAGGCCCCCATCTCCAAAGTGGCGAGGGAGATGGGAGCACTGGTGAGGAGAAAGAGGAGTGAACCGGATCCGACTTGCATCTCCCATGGACTTGCACATCTTAGATATTCGACAATTTCCGGAGTGTTTAAAATGTCAAGAGAAGCAGAATAATATGCACATTGTGCCTATTTGTATACTTTTTCACACACACACATATGCTTGCACACTCAGTTGTCTTTCAGAATGTTCTGGAACATTAGGAATCCAGCCTTCCTCAACCCTAGGAGGGAAGGATAGCGGAAGAGCAATCACTAGACAATCACTACAGAACATGAACCACCACCAGTCTAGAGGACACTCGAAGACTCTGAGGGTGATGCGCCATAGTGGAATAACTAACATGTTGATCATTGTCTGTCTGTTGTAGAAATGGACAAGACACTCATCCTGCAGGAGATGATTAGAAGCCAAGAAAATTGTGCTTTTGGGGGCGCTGTACTTCATGCCCCCTACCTAAACCTACCCAGGTACTCAAAGTTCTTTGTAACATCTTATTTATTCACGTTTTTTTCAGTGAAATCTTAGATCCCCAAATTATGAACAAATCAAATTAAAATGAAGCTCAGCACAGTGTGGTATCAGGGGAGGGCAGCGATGTTCTCCTCTAGCCTCTGCTTGCTCCTGCTGCCAGCCTGGAGGCTTTTCCAGGAGCTTGGGATTTGAGGGAAGCAAATAGAAATCCCTGTTCCAGTGGTAATTAAGAGTCAGAGTAGCAAATGCATAAGTAAGACTGTTGAATGTTAAAATTAATTCTCTGCCAGATGCTAGTTTCCAGTCTTGCAACAGGATTTTCAAAGTAATTTTGCTTGTTTCTTTACTTGTTTTACAGGACTGGGGATTGACTAGGTCACCCAGGTTGTGCTAAACATTGTGGTCTTTCCTCAACTTCCCAGAGAGCTGGAATTACAGGTGTGTGCTATCATGCCCAGCTTATGATGTTTTTAAATGTGAACAATCTAGCCAGCATTCCACCAAATACTAATAATGTTCTTACAAAATAAGAAGAGGACAAGGTACAGAATAAGTGGGGAAATTGTCTGTTGTTAACAATGGATTCAGTACCATGAGAGAATTATATGAGCCAAGACTTAGATGTTAAATCAATCCTCCAAAGGGAAAACAGCTCTCCCAATAACATATCCTCATTGTGGGGCCAACAGAAATTTCATATCTCTGCATAAAAACATACCAATCAATAATTGGTAGAGGTGAATCAAGGATTCTGAAAACAAATTTCTCACTTGGGTAAGTATTTTTTTAATGAATGAATTACTAAATAAGATTTCAAAGAGAGAAAAAAATAAAATGATTTATTGTATTTAAATTCAAATAGCAGAAACAAATTTATCCTAATGCAACATGTTGCAGAATAACTACAAAGATCATTATTTATATTCCCCAAACTTCAAACTACAATTCCTTTCTCAAATTGAGGCAGCTGGAGAATTGAAATGCATAGAAAAGCAGGTTTCTCAGGGAGATCATAATTCCTTCAAGCTGTAGAGAAACGCTGGAAGCTTGAAAAAGGCAGCGCAGAAGCTGATGCAATAACGTCTACTTCAAATTTACGAAAGCAAGAAATGCATCACTCTCAGAGTCCAGCTCCTCCTCTCCTTGTAAAACTATAGTGATGTAATCCCACGAGGTCCTCATCTGCTCCACCGAGGATATTTTAAGAGGATCAGAAGAGCTATGACAAAGCATTTTTTGTGATTCATCTACCTAGGCAATATAATTGTTGATGTTGCTATCTATATAAGGCACTGTCGTACACAGTGAGCAAGATCTAATCTCCACGAAGGACACACAGCGTCAAGGGCAGGACAGGTAAAGGGATGGTTTCTGCCTGCTATGTGCACTCTGAGAAGCAGTGAAGACATTATCTTTGGAAACAAGAAGTTAGCATTTAATGAATCTAGAAGACGGGATCCAAAAAGGCCTTATCATCTAGACAGACATTGGGAACATAAATTTGCTAGGCAAAGAAAGCTACTGAAGAATGTTCCAGAAAGAGGGTGTAGAATACACAAAAATCTTAAGACACAAGAGGAAGTGTCATATTAGTCTCAGCTGACAAATGTGAGAGGCGAGGCATTAAGATATCAGGCTGGTGAGATAAACAGAATTGAGACAATGTAAGGCCGTGAATATCCTGTCAAGGATTTGAGGCGTTACCATGCTCACAAGGTGAAGGAAATACAGCTCTTAGGAAAAATGTACATTGACTCAGATCTGAGTCTGGAAGAAAGTTCTGACTGGGATTAGAGAAGGGCTGAAAGGTCCATAAGACCCCTGGCCAGAAGAGCCTTTGAAAGATGGTCACTCCGGTGAGAGGATTCAGAGCAGAGTTCAGTCCCAACCAAAAGACAATGATGAGGGCAGTGAAAACCACCTCAAACCAGCTGCTCTTGCTGAGGCACAGCAGGTAAGGACTATGGCAAGTGCGATGTGAGAGGAGAAGGAAGGAACCTGGGTTGACCCAGGACTTCTGGTCTCCCCACAGCATGACCAGAAATAGAAGCAGAGGAAGATGAGGCAGGATTTGAGATAGTTAGAATTCCTGAGATTCATCCAGAAAGGATTCTTATTCTTAGTTATGCTGCTTTGTTGAATGCAGCTGCATTATATAAAATGAGACAAATAGAAGAAAGATAATGAAGTAAAATAATCATGAAGAAAAGAGGGCAATTGGAAAATAAAACACTGAAATGAAAACTTAAAAAGACACCATTTAGTGAAATTTAATTAGAAGTCGTAATAGCGGAAGTGTTGTGACTAGTTTTCCGAATTTTCAAGATTGAAGAAACATGTAGCATCTGAATTGTGTGTTTGTATCACTTGCTGACCACATGCGCATGCTAAGAGAAGTCAAAGAAGACATAGGTCAACGGGGGGGGAGTGACATCCCCTCCAGCTATCTGACTTCTATAGGCAACCAGTAAGATTGAGGACACCTCGAGTTGAGTGTTCTGAGCTTCTGGGAGGTTGTGGCCAAAGAAAGCACAGGTTCTGCGAGACCATGATCTCTCAGAATTTTTTCTTGATCTAATTTTGTTTCATAATTGCACAGAAAACAGAGAAACATTCTTATCCTTGGATTTAATAAATTTCCTCTTGCATACGATCTCTAGTAAGTGCCTAATCTTGACAATTTAAGAAGTAAATTTAAGTAACAGAACTTAGAAGAGAGAATAGAGCAAAAGAGGAATAAGAGTTACTCATAATATCTGTGTTATAAAGAACAGAGTAAAAATTACTTTTGATAATTGCAAAGCAAAAATTAAAGATGTTTCAAATGCAGTAAGCCCCCCGGACAGGAATTTAGCTCAGTGGCACTCCAGTTGTCTAAGTGTGATTCCTGGGGAAAAACAAACAAACAAACAAAACCCAACAACATAAATTTGCTAAGTCCCCAATTTACAAACAAGTTCTGTTCCAAGAAAGTCATATTCATTCATCCATCTGACAGAGTAAGTCTTACACACCTTTGACACAAATATACAAACACACCTATATACAACTATCTTTACTTCTAAAATTACCTTAAAATAGTGGTACAGACCAGTACAGTACTTTATAAAAATGTAGACCAATTTAGAACAGTGCTCCCAAGAGCAGACAAGTCTCAGGTCACAACTTCAGTACCTTTGAAGAGTTCTCTTCACTTTGGGACAAAGTTGAGTAGGAAAACACAGCCAGACACAAAGTCAAATGTGCATAACCATAAACAGAGAAAGGCCCCTGCGGTGACCCACTCTTCAGAAGTTTCTGGAAGCAGAGAGAGAACACTGCAAGAGCAATGAAGCATAACTCTGGGGCTCATAACCGGGATAAAACCCCTCCATGCTCTGAGAGTATCACAAGCACAGCACTCAATAATCACATGTGTTTTTCTAAAATTCTTTAAACTGAATTGTTTTAATCATGATTGGCTAAGATGCTGTCTCTTTTCTCTCTGACTTCTTCACAAATCACTAGCTGTAGACCTTGTGGCATCTAAGGCTAAATTAAAGTTGATTAAGTTGAAGATATTTACTGGCTCCAATATATTTATATTTCACAGATTTTTTTACTTGTATAATTAAGTAATTGTTGCCTCACTAACCATCAATGGAAAGAATGTATAGGTCTAGGGAACATAATGTGGTACAAACATACTCTAAAATTCCAAGCTCAGAATCATAAATAAAAGAGAAAAAAAATAGTTTAAAATGTGTGGCTCACAAGGATTCTGCCTTCATTGATACCAATCAAAATGAAAGTTCTACTTTATTAGAAATATTCTCAATTGGGACGGGGATTTAGCCCAGTGGTTCCAGCGCCTGTCTTGCAAGCTCAAGGACCCAGGTTCAATCCCCCGTAACTACATACCATACTGGGCGTGGAGACTCACCCCAGCAGCAACCAGTACCACATACCATAGTTGTGAGCAGTGGCTCACACCTGCAATCCCAGCACTCAGAAGGCAGAGGCAGGAGGATTGCTGTGATGTGAGTTTGAGGCTGAGCTCAGGGCCAGCCTGAACCACAAAGTGAGACCCTGTCTCCAAAACAAAAAACAAAAAACAAAAAAAAAAAAAAGAAAGAAAGATTCTCAATAATACTACAACAATTATCAATATAACAA